>JANAVB010033818.1:4442574-4467574 GCA_029216955.1 Iris pallida
TCTATCATCTGGGAATATAGATTCCTAATTGAAGAAGAATGTCAAGCTTTGCTCGGGAAGCTGAACAGAAGGAAAAAGATCTTGAAGCATTTTTGGCAGCCTTTGCTCGTTTACTGCTGATATGGAACCCAGATTGAAGAAACATCTTCGAAGCTGGAGACCAATGAAGCTGAAATAACAGAAGTTGACGAAGAAATTGCCAATCTTCAAGACGTCTGACTCTGTCGAAGCGGAAAGGGAAGAGAAGATCTCTTAAACAAGAAACTGCAGATCACCTCGTTGCGCTGAACGTCAAAAGGATCTTAATACCAAGACTCATCATGAAGAGCTGACTGCTCGTTTTGCTAATCTAAAACCCTTTGACTCCGATCAACAAGGATCAAATTAACAAGGATTTTGAACTCTCAAAATGAAAAGTAGCTGCTTTGAAAAGACGTGTTGCAGAACTCATACCCGCCTTCTAATACTGAATTTTTGTGATGTCTTTCTTTATTTTGATCAATTGTAATAGACTTTATTTTGAATGAAATGGAATGATATTTTGGATGATTCTATTACTTGTTACATACCCTATTATAGGAGATAAGTAATATAATGAGAAAACTATTCAGTACAGGACGTGATATATTTTCTTGATGTAGAAAATAACTATATTCTTTATACTTGCTCAGACGGTAATGTGGACATGGCAAATATATATCGAATATTTGTTATTTCAATAGACAACTTAGTCAGAGTAATAGGGACGTAACAAGTTGCATAGAAAATATGTAGAATCAAAGTAATGGACGTGAATTCTTTTTTTATGATGATGATGATATGATGAACGGTTAAAAATGAACCAGCAAAATGATTCATTAAAAATGTCTGCTGGGGATTTTAATGAATGAACCTTTAGATTCATCGAAGGGGATGAACAGTCACCTCGATTCACGAAGAGTCATAGACTAGTATAAATAGTGCAGGACTCATGAAGAATTTTATACTGCCCTCACAAGAAAGATGTCTTCCACACATGTCTAAGGGACTGAAGTCGTGCCGAAAACCGAGCGTCACCGGGGAACTTTCTGCTGGAACGGAGAGGACGAAGTCGTCTGCACCCAAACCTCTCGTCGACTCAGTCTTATCGGATCAAAAGGAGATGGGTGAAGGCTTCTCTGCACCAAAGCCTTCACAGATATCCTCGACTTTCTGATAGAGCCGGGGAAGACTGCGGAAGAAGAGGCAAAGAGGATAGCTTTCCTCCAAATCCTTGCTGAGTTCAGACACAGATTCTTTGACTCCTTTGCTGATTTTGCTTGTGAGACGGAGGGGCTTGGCCCTCGTCCTAAGTTTGATAGGGATGATAGTGATCTCCCTTAATGTATGTAATATCTTCTTTGAAAATAAAAAGAAATTTTATTTACATTGTCTGTCAACAAATCTTTATACATTTATACATAGTATTTCTTAAGAAATTTGCCATTGATAGCATCATATCTATTCTGCCATCCATCCTGTTACTGTAAGCACCATGGAAATACTTTGTTTACAACAAAGGACCTTCCCTTTGGCATCGAACTTGCCCTTCTCATGTGATCATAGTCATAGGACGTCTGACTGTAAGGACCAAATCACCTTTCGAAATGCTCGTACTTTAACTTTGCGATTAAAGGCTTTTGAAATACGGGCCTGGTATAACTCAATGTGCTGTTGAGCCAAAAGCCTCTTTTCATCAAGTACCTCCAACTCTTGCAATCGAAGTAGATCGTTATTCTCCGTTGTAAGTTCATTGGCAATGGCTATCCGCAGAGACGGGATTTGAATTTCCAGTGGCAGAAACTGCTTCACAACCATACACCAAGGGAAAGGTGACCCGGTAGGTTGCGAACTGTAGTGCGATAAGCCCATAAACATTTCGCCAAGCTTCTCACTCCAATTCCGTTTGTTAGTAAGACAAACTTCTTGAGGAGTTTGATAATGGTTTTATTGAAGCTTCAGCTAACCGTTTGCTGCAGGATTATAGGCTGTCGAAGCAACATTGTTGATGCGATGATCGTCACAGAACCGAGTGAACTTTTGACTAATGAACTGAGGTCCATTGTCATGAATGATTCGCTGCGGTACACCAAACCTATATCACATGTGTTTGATGAAGTTGATGACACTGCTGGTTTTGACTTCAGCCAGGGGTATAGCCTCAGCCCACTTAGAGAAGTATCTGTGATGGCCAGGATAAACCGGTGCCCTTTAGAGAAGAGGGTTGATTGACCTATGATGTCCACCCCAAGCTTCAAAGGCCAAGCGCAGCCGTAGGATGTTGATATTCTGATAGTTGATGAAATCCGCATGAATTTGACTGCTCTGCATTTCTTTGCGTATTCATAGCATCGGAAACCATAGAAGGCCAGTAATAGCCCATACGACGAATACGATCTTGCAATTTAGGACCTGTTATGCTCTCCACAAACACCATCATGAGCTTCACGTATATTTGTTTTGCTTCATTACCAGCAAGACAACGTAATAGTAGACCTCATAAGTTTCGCGTAGAGAGTTTTTGTTGTATGATATAATAGAAACAAGAGATCGTCTTCGAATGCTGGTGGCTTCTTTGGAATCTTTAGGCAATATTCCCTAAACTGCAAATCAATGAAAGGAGTTCTCCAATCTTCATTGATGATATTGACCTCAGCAGAATACTAAACCATCATATTGAGATTATTTTCAATACAAAATACTCTCTATTGGAAATAACAACCAATTGCTGTCTTTGGACAGGAATTGCCAACTGCTGCAAGGTTTGCTAGAGCATCTGCTTCGGTATTGTAAGCCCACGAACGTATTCAATATAGAAAGCTTTGAAGGAAATGGCCATAGCATAGCTGCTTCATGATACGGAATCAAATCTTGATGACGAACTTCATATATTCCTCTAACCTGTTACAACCATTTAGAATCACCGTATACTTCAAGATATTGTATGTCTAATTGTTTAGCCATTGAAGGCCGATAAGCAAAGCATTATCCTCACATTGTTAGAACAAGGTTCATTCAAAAATAAGCCCGTGAATAGTTAATCCTCTGGCGAAACAAGCACATCCCAACTCCTGCTATAATAATCCCATTTGGTCCATTCTGGAAGCTCCGTCAAAGAATAGACGCCATGTGGGAAATTCTTCCGAGATCAGATTTGTTTCGAGCGTCTCATCAGGAATCTCGTCGTAGAGTTTAGAAGTCTCAGAAACAGGAGCAGCTAAGAAGTCACAAGGGCTTGTCCTTTAACTGACTTTTGAGGTACTAAATCATGTCGTGTTGTGGCAAGTAAGATAGCCCATGTTAGCCAGCCTTGAATTGAGAGTGCTGGGCTTCTTCATGTACCCGTAGAGGTTAATTCGGAGATGACATGGTTGTTTGACCAATTATATAGTGTCTTGTCTTTGTACAGCGAACATTAAGGCTAAACATTCTTTCTCAACCATGCTATATCGATGTTCGGCACCGATCAGTACGACTGAGATAGTAGATAGCCTGTTCATGTCCTTCTTTGTTCTTTTGGGCAAGTAAAGCACCCAATGAGTGATCCATTGCTCTGACATACATTAATAAGGTATACCGGATTGGTGGCACCAAGACTGGTGGGCTCATAAGATATTGTTTTATATCATCAAATGCTTGTTGACATTCTTCGGTCCAACGAAAGATACACCTTTCTTCATGTTTGTGTAACGGTCTGCATCGTCCAGATAAATTTGAAATGAATCTCCTGATGTACGCAAGTCGACCTTGAAATCCTCGTAGCTCTTAGTTGCGTGGAGGACGCATCTCGTGAATGGCTTTGATCTTCTCAGGATCTACGTGTATACCTTTAGAGGTAATACGAACCGAGAAATTTACCACTAGAGACCCCAAGAATGACTTGGTGGATTCATTTTGAGTTGATGTTGGCGCATGAGATTGAGATAATTCTCAAGTCTTGAATGTGATCTTCCTTCAGACGACTTTTGACAGCAATATCATCAACAAGCATTCAACAGTCTTTCTCAAATGATCTCGAAAGATTGCTCATGGCTCGTTGATAATTGCACCGGCGTTCTTGAGACCAAATGGCATCACAGTGTAGCATAAACTCCTCGAGGAGTACGAAAAGAAGTATGCTTTTCATCGTCAGGATTCATCTTGATTGATATATCCGGAGAATCCATCCATAAAAGATAACCTTCGAACCCACAGGTATTGTCAATCATGACATCAGTGATTGGGAGAGGAAACTCATCCTTTGGACAAGCGTCGTTCAAATCCCGAAAATCAATGCAAACTCTGATTTTCCCCGTCTTCTTCAAAACTGGAACAACATTAGCAACCCAGTCTGGATGTTTGCTCTTCACGAATAAAGCCACAGCGATGAGCTTTCGAACTTCTTCATCAATTGCATCCATTTCAGGTTTGAAGCGCCGTTGTTGTTGTTTAACAGGTTTCGCATTAGGTAATATATTCAGCTTGGTTGTAGCAATTTTGGGATCTAAACCTGGCATGTCTTCATAGCTCCAAGCAAAGACATCAATATTTCGCGAATGAGAAGATCACTCCTGCTTATCATCTTCGGGAGATTCTTACTATGAATAGGACAGGAAATACCGTTTTCCTCCTACATCAATTTGGATTAGCTGATCTTCGTAGTGGTTCTCGTTTTTTAAACCGGAGCTTCCACTGATTGTCCATCTTTTGTACCCAGGATCAGTTTCAGGCTTTCTTCGAAGTCATTATCATAGCATCGTTGTTGATATCGGAATTCAACTGAGACCATGTTGGAGGATTGGCAATACGATGTACGTACCAATGCTAGTGTCAAATCCCATGAACTGTATCAGAAAACAGTACGTTCATCATCATCAGATTCAATAATTTTAGGAGCTGTAGCCATAGTAGGAAATGTAATACATAACCAAGGCGAGCTTATTCCTCTTGCTAGTAACATGAATAGTTCGTCTCCCTCTTCCATAGTTTTAGTCCACTCTTGAAATCATATCCCATTTTACGGATGATCTCTTTAGACTGAGTGCTGTAACGACGGAGTTGTAAATGTCCCGTGTCATCGTTTTTGCAATCTTCGGTATAAGAAAACTTTTGTTCTGGTCCTCTAATAAAGATTATTGGACTTTCGTCAGCTTTTCGAGCAGGAACTATAAAGTATAAACTATCCGTTGATTCCAATGATACATCTGTTTGGTAAGATTGTACAACTTCAATTGTGAGTGGCTTCAACCTATCTAACATATTTAAGTAACACTCAGCATGATATAACACATCAGTATACTGTAAAGGAGATGCATCTTTATTGATATTTACAACAGTGTTTACAGTAGGACCTTTAGCCTTAGCAGGCTTAGTCAATTGATAACAAGAGGGGGAGAAGAAGAACGAGGAGGAAGAGAAGGCTTGTTACGACGAAGGTCGATAACAAATGGCTCAGAAGAGGTGAGCTCCCTTTTTCCTTGGTCAGTCATAGAAATTGTCTTCTTGGCAGGAAGTCGAATGACCAGTGGTTCAGCATGTGAGGGCTTAGAGACGCGCCCTTTAACAGGAATCACAAGAGTATCCTGTGACTTTGGTTCTTGTTCCTTTTTGCTAGGAGGACGATAGATGGTTAGTGGTTCAGAAGAAGAGGGTTGAGAGACGCGCCCTTTAACAGGAATTACAAGAGTGTCTTGAGATTCAGTTCCCTGCTCTTCTTCAATATCTAAAGCCAAGACAACTTTCATAAACTCGTCTTTGTACATGCGAGCATCGTTGCAGTATGCTTCGACACCTTTGAAAGGATAGAGATCAGCAACTTCTTTTTGGACTTCTCCTTTGTCATCAACATATTTGAAACATTGATGAAGAGTTGATGGAACAATGTTGTGCTCATGAAGGAACGGTCTTCCCAGAAGAGCATTGTAGGAACAACCATGGTTATCAATGATGTAAAAGGTTACCTTTGTACGAAGATTGCCTATTTGAAATTTTAGGCGAATCTTGCCCAGAGGTTCACTTCTTCCTTGATTAAACCCCAGAATAGTAGTGATTGTACCAGTAAGACTGCGTACAGGAATTTTCAAAGCATCCAACATTGTTTTAGGCATAATGCTGAGTGCAGAGCCTGGATCTATCAGGATACGATCAACCTTCATGGTATCAACATACCCTGTGAAATACAAAGGGCGATCATGTCGATTATCTTCTAGGAGCATGTCATCTTGCGTGAAGGTAATATTTGGAATTAATTCCAACACACTATGACAATGGAGACAAGAGAGAGGCTCTTTCTCTGGTTTCTTCAGAATTTCAAGACAATTTTCTGCCTGCAACAAAGCTTCACTTAACGTCTCTCGAGTTTCTTTAGAGAGGCGCAAGAGCTCGAATATTGACAATCTGGCAGGAGTATTGGCCAATTGAGCCAGTATGTCAAAGTTATACGGCTTCTCGAGTCCGAAAGAAGTGGACTTCTTGAGAGCTTTATCGAAACGAGCTGGTTGTTTCCCTTTATCAGTAACTGCTTGTTTAGCAGGAGGAGGAGTTGGGTTAGTTGAAGATGAAGAGGGTTGAATTTCAGGAGGCGTGTCAGGAGTGGAAGATGAGGTTGGAGCTTCCTGATTCTCTGAGTATTCCCGTAAATAGGGCTTACCAGACCTGGTACCCAATAAGATCTCTTCTTCATTTAATGGTTCAAGAGAAACCATATTACAACTTTTAAACTTGCTTTTGGAATTTTTCTTTTGTTTAGATGAAGAAGAGGCGGAAGATTCAAAATCTGAGACCAGATCTGGATGAATCCACATGATTTCCCCTTTAGAAGTAGATAAAGGGACTAGTCCTTCATTTCGAAAAGGTGGAAGGTTTACAAGCTCGAGAGTGGTTCGAGGAATGGGAACTACACCATCTTCTATCTGCATTGGTGGAAATTCGCCGAACTGAACAGAGACGACATTAGCCGTCACCGTCTTTTCATCCTGTTCAAGAGTCACTGCTCCAGATTTGATCATCTCTTGTATTTTTCCTTTAAGCACATAACATGCTCGAGTAGGATGTCCGATAAATCTGTGGTAAACACAATACTTAGGATGATCAGTCTTACCAACCTCTTCCGGCCTTTTAGGGTCGGGTAATTGCAGTTTGTTGCTTTTTGTAAGACATTCAAAGATACTCATGATGTCATCTTCATCGAAAGAGTATTCTTCTTTAGGACGTGGTGCTCTTTGAGGTTGTTGTGATGGAATAGGTGCAGATTGAGCAACATTGACAGCCAGTGCTTCTTTACTTCTCAAATCAATGGCCAAAGTTTCTTTAGGAGCAGATGTATCTTTGCCTTTTCTATTATTATTCTGGCGATTGTTGTTAGAGTTTGAGCCATGATCGCCTTGGTCAGGATTCATGTGAACCCCCAATGTCTTGAATTTTTCAGCGCTAAGTTCTGCTGCTTTAGCATTGATAATGAAAGAAGGCCAGTCTTGGAATTGAGTTGCCCCTGTCCACATACTAACAATTGGCAAGAGATTATTCTTGCAAGTGTCAATGGTGACAGCAGATGGGGTCCCCATTGGCATCTTGAGAGCTTCGCGACGAAACCTCTCAATAAATTGCTCAACAGGCTCATTATTTCTTTGTTTGATTTTAATGAGGGCTGACATAGTCATGTCATTGACGCCTTCATAAAATCGTTCAAGGAACATCTGTTTAAAACCAGCAAAAGAAGTGATACATCCGTCTGGTAGACTTCGGTACCAGTCATAAGCAGCGCCAGTTAAGCAACTGACGAATACCCGAGTAAGAAGGGCATCATTAGGCTGAAGAGGATCAGTCATCAATTCAAAATGATTAATATACTGATTGGGAGATGAAGTGCCATCGAACTGCATAATGGTGGGGAATTTGTATTTTGGCGGAAACTGCATTTTCTTCCATTCGGCGGGATAAGGTTGTTTAATGCCCAACCGTTGTAAGCCTTCCCTTTGTGTATAGGCTTCAAATTGATTCCGTAATTGTTCAACAGCATCATTAGCATTCTCTGAAGATTGAGGATTGCTAGATTGATTGGTAATAGCCGGAGGAGGAACCGCATGATAAGCATCACCCCCAGCACCAGTTTGGCTAAGAGTAACCTGAACTGGTACTGTGGTGATTGGAGGAGGTGGTACCCCCAGACCAGGATTCTGAGGAGTGGAAGAAACCAATGGTTCAGGAGTTATGACCGGTGGAATGTGCTGAGCCATAATAACATCATGCATTTTAGCCATCATTTCGGCCATAGTCTTCAATTGTTCTTCTAGTGCAACAATCCTTTGATTCTGATTGTTAGAACCAGAAGCATCTTGTTCTTCAGTAACATATGCTGTCACTTCTCGTGCCATGACAGATGACACAGTTTGTTCAGAGCCATCACTGTCGACAGCAAAGTCCGAATTACCCCCATCATGAGAAGTAGACCGATCACTGTAAGGAAGATTCCTTTGACCGATTGTTTCTCGGCTTCGAGATCGAGTATGCTGGTAAACACCATCATCTGATTCTCTAAGTCGGTCAAGATAGTGCTGGCTAGGTCTTCGGGTCTTTCCGTGCTTACATTTACTACCCCCAGAGTCTCTGGAAGTCATGTTGACGGAGGCAAACATTACCTCTTCTTCATCATCACTCTTTTGATCAACAGAAGGGAAAGTTAGACGCTCGAAGACAGAACGTTTGGTTGTTTGGCAACAACATTTGATAACCACTTCGTGAGGATGATTGCAATGATGAACTTGTGATTGTTTGGGAGAACTGGGGGTGATATTCCGTTTCTGCCTGAGATGATCCCGAAGATCAGAGACAACGGGATGAGAAGAAGTAGCAGGGATATACTCATAGATGACATTTGGAACATGATTCCGATTTCGTAAACGTTCGATTCCATGAGTATAAAGAGAGGTACTCATCTGATTGGCGTAATTGTCAGGATTCCTTACCTCAAAAGGTTGATACTGAGGCAAGTTGATTTTAGCATGCTTGCGTTTTACAGAGGTAGGTTTTGATTGGGATTTTCTATTAAGATATGCCCGTAAATCATTTAAACCGCCCCTGGGAACCTCAGTTTGTGAAACTTGTAATTTGCCTTGTTCGGATCGTGAAATCCGCAAATTAGGCAATTCCTGAATATTTGCCTTGGGAGTAGGTAAAATACCTCTCTGATTAGTACGAGAACCCTTGTTAAGGGGGATATTCGTACTAATAGGTGCAGAAGCACTATCAGTTGGATCCTCCTCGATAAGAATCGAAGAAGACTTGGAAAAGGCCAGAGGACCTTTCCCATTGTTTTGAGATGAAGGGATAGCTAAAGAGCATTTCCCTCTGTTATCTTTCAAGTTTTGAGCTTGGGAAGATTGGGAGAAGACCAAGGGGCCTTTTCCTTTTGATGGAATGGAAGAAGGAACAGCCAAAGGACTGTCCTCAGCAAACTGCGCCTGAGCAGCTTGGGGTTTCTGTATTCTGGAGTGATTCGGAGTAGACTGCGCCTGAGCAGACTGTGCCTGAGTAGACTGCGCCTGTTTAGTCAGGGCAGCAGCAGCAGAAGATTTGACTTGTGCCAATTTGGCACAAACTGTGCCAGAAGGAGGTTTGGTGGCAAACTGCGCCTGTTTCTCTAAAGAGAGAACAGACTGTGCCTGATTGTGAGGCAGAGCTTGTGCTGTTTTGACATGAATTGTGCCAAAAGACGGTTTGACAGCAGACTGCGCCTGTTTCTCTAAAGAGAGAACAGACTGCGCCTGATTGCCAGGCAGAGATTGTGCTGTTTTGACATGAATTGTGCCAAAAGACGGTTTGACAGCAGACTGCGCATGTTTCTCTAAAGAGAGAACAGACTGCGCCTGATTGCCAGAGATAGACACTGGTGTCTTAGAAACAGCAGGTTGTGCCGAAGAAGTGGCAGCATTCTTCATTAGAGAAGTAACAGAGTTCTTGGGAGCCCACACTGAGCGAGTCTTGCTCTTAACGGAAGTCGTAGTGCGGCGAGGAGTGCTTTGTGCATTAATCATTGCTTCGTAGGCCGTTTGGTCGACTTTTACGACCAAAGTCTTTTGCGTCGAGCCGATAGACGCTGTGTCACATTGAGTTGTCACCTTTTCATCAGAGGAAAAGGTCGTCCCCAGCAGAGTCGCCATTTTGTTTGCAAAAACAAAAGTATGATCTTTATTTCACAAACTTTGTAAAGAATATTACAAGAATTCTGGGAAAGTACAACTATAGGAATCCAATCTGAATGACGATCGCTTTATCCCTTGGACGATGTGAACTTTGAAGACTTGAATCTCTGAAGAACGCAGCAGCACTTGGACGAAAACTCTGATTTTTCTTGATCTTTTCCGTGATCTGTTGAATGGAAACGAAACTCTATTTATAGAGTTCTGAAATAACTGTTTTGGGCAGTTATTCTGGAGAGCGCCTGATTGAAGTGCGCCTGTTTTGAGCACGTATGACAAACTGCGCCTGTTTTCACTCCATTATCACGGACGTGCACCAACTGCTCTAGACACGTGGCATTATTTGATTAAAATGCGCTTGGTCGTATACAGTTAGTGGGACACGTGTTGGACATGTAGAGTGGTAGTTAGGCGTTGATTTAGTCAAAGCGCGCCTGTTTCAAGGACACATGGCAAGCTCTAAATTGATGTTGTATTGAACCGCGCCTTCTTCACTGAGAAGTAGGCGCAATCTGCAAAGTGCGCTTGAATTCGGATGGAAGTAGGCACTATCTGCTGAGTTCAGAGGGAAATAGGCGCAGTCTGCTGAGTTCAGATGGAAGTAGGCGCAGTTTGATTAAACAGCACCTGGACAGCTGTCATATCTTCCTCGAGCGCCGCGCCATCAGAAGAATGATAGCGCCGCCTAGATCTTCGTGTTTGTCGGGTAATGATGACTCCATGTCAGCTAAGCGCGGTTTGTGAAGTGCGCCTCTGTGATGAAGAAATAGGCGCACTCTGAATTTGTTGGTGAAGTAGGCGCCATTTGTTTGTAGGCGCGTTCTGATCAATTAGTTGAATCAAACCTAGGCGCGGTTTGATTTTTTTGGACCTACAAATATATTATATTAAGTCTTGAATCTGAAATTAGTAGATCCGCACATAACGATGTACTGTTCTGTTCTTCGGCATATATGTAGCAGTGTTTTAAGTCTTTGATACTGGCTTTAATTGGTATCAAGTCATTTTTAATATACTATATTCGGTCTTGATTTCTAATTGACCTGTTCTGATTTTTTATTATGTTCATAACACTAGTTCTGTGCTCTCCTATATAGAATATAACAGAACACTTTTCTTTATAAAATTTATTATTTCTTTTCACTCATTGGTCTGTACTATTATATTATAACACACAAAAATGGCAGCAATTGAGAACACTGTGATGATCACTTCTGCTCCTGTCCATATTGGACAAGGAGAAAAACCGAAAAAGTTCAATGGAACCGACTTTAAGTGCTGGCAACAAAAGATGTTCTATCTTACAACTTTGAATCTGGCAAAGATTCTAAATAAAACAGTCCATATTCTGCAAGAAGGTGAAACTGATAATACTGTTATTACAAATGTTGAAAAGTGGAAACATGCAGACTTCTTATGCAGGAACCACATCCTAAATGGACTGGACAACCATCTATGGAATGTTTACAGTCCACTGAAGACTGCAAAAGAAGTCTGGGATGCTCTGGACAAGAAATACAAAGCAGAAGATGCAGGGTCGAAGAAATTTGTAGTAGGCAAATTTTTGGACTACCGCATGGTTGACTCCAGATCCGTGGCAAGTCAAGTTGAAGACTTGCAATGTATTTTCCACGAACTGGTTGCCGAAGGTATGGCCTTATGTGAACCGTTTCTGGTAGCTCTATGATTGAAAAACTTTCGCCTCTCTGGAAGGATTATAAGAACTATCTGAAACATAAACGTAAGGACATGCCATTGGCAGACCTAATTGTCAGGCTTAAAATAGAAGAGAATAACAGGAGCACTGAAAAAATCTCTTCTATAGAAACCAGGGCAAATGTCTTGGAAACACGATAAAAAGGGAAAAAGCGCAAATACATTGGAGGCTCCGGTAAAGGAACCTACTCCGGTCAAGGAAAATATAAAAAGTTCAAAGGTAAATGTCACATATGCAATAAAATGGGACATAAAGCTGCAGATTGTCGTAGTCGCAACTACAACAATTACAACAAGAACAAGAACAAGGAACATCCTCACCAGGATCATATGACTGAAGATGAGCGTCTAGCTAAGGGTATTGACGACCTGGTTCTGACGGCAGTTGTTTCTGAAGTGAGAAACCCAATAGAGTGGTGGGTCGACACTGGCGCTACCCGCCACATATGTGCTGAAAAGGCTATGTTCAATACCTACCAAAGCGTCGACCAAGGCGAGCAACTCTTCATGGGAAATTTTTCATCATCAAAGGTTGAAGGACAAGGGACGATCATTCTGATAATGACGTCAGAAAAGGAACTGAAGCTTAACAATGTTCTGCACGTACCTGATATTCGGAAGAATCTGATTTTCGGATCTATGTTAAGTAAGCATGGGTTTAAATTAATATTTGAATCTGACAAATTTGTACTCACCAAGAGTGGAGTTTATGTGGGCACGGGTTACCTCAAGGAGGGCCTCTTCAAAATGAATGTAATGACTATTATGCCTAATAAGATGATTAATTCTTCTTATATTGTTGAGTCCTTTCATATGTGGCATGGAAGATTAGGTCATGTTATTATGATTCAATCAGGAAACTCATGAACATGGACTTAATTCCTAGATCTGCAATAGATTCAAATCATAAGTGTGAAATATGTGCAGAAGCAAAATTAACCCGTACATCCTTTCAAAATTCGGTTGAAAGAGATACCGGAACGTTGGATTTAATCCATACAGATGTATGTGATCTAAATGGCATACAAACGAAAAATGGAAAAAAGTACTTCATCACATTCATCGATGACAGTACTCGTTATTGCTATGTCTATCTTATGAAATCAAAAGATGAAGCAATAGATATGTTCAAACACTATAAAACTGAAGTAGAAAATCAACTTAATCGAAAGATTAAAGTTATCAAAAGTAATAGAGGTGGTGAATATGAAGCTCCTTTTGCAAGATTCTGTGCAGAACATGGAATTATACACCAAACTATTGTACCATATTCACCACAATCTAATGGTATCGCTGAACGAAAGAATCGAACAATTAAAGAAATGATGAATTCTTTATTATTAAGTTCAGGACTACCAGATAATTTGTGGGGAGATGCTGTACTTACAGCCAACTATCTTCTAAATAAGGTATCCGACAAGAAAAAGGATAAGACGCCATATGAATTATGGAAAGGAAAGAAACCTTCCGATAAATACCTCAAAGTGTGGGGATGTCTTACAAAAGTGGAAATTTCTTTGCCTAAAAAGGTCAAGATAGGTCCCAAGACCTTTGACGGCATATTTATAGGATATGCTGAAAACAGTTCTGCCTATCGATTTCTCGTACATAAGTCGGACATTCCGGAGATACATAATAATACAATTATTGAATCTAGGAATGCATCTTTCTTTGAGAATACCTTTCCATGTAAGAAGATACATGAAAGAGAAACATTAAAAAGAAATTACGATGACATTAGACATACTGGTCAAAGTGATGCAGTTGATGAATTTGCCGATAAGGAAGATGTGCCTAGACGCAGTAAGAGGTCTAGAACATCGAAGACCTTTGGACCTGAATTTCTAACATTCATGTCAGAAAATGAGACTCAAACTTTCAAAGAAGCAATGTCTACACCAGATGCACCACTTTGGAAAGAAGCTATAAATAGTGAAATAGAGTCCATTATGCAAAACCATACATGGGAATTAGCTGATCTTCCTCCAGAATGTAAGCCATTAGGCTACAAATGGATGTTTAAGAGGAAGATGAAAACTGATGGAACTATTGATAAATATAAAGCAAGACTGGTTGTCAAAAGATATAATCAAAAACAAGGAATTGATTATTTTGATACATATTCACCAGTAACAAGGATAACATCAATTCGGATGTTAATTGCAATAGCAGCATTGCACAATCTTGAAATACATCAAATGGATGTGAAGACTGCCTTTCTAAATAGGGATCTAGAAGAAGAAATCTACATGAATCAACCAAAAGGATTCATAGTAGCAGGTAAAGAAAGCAAGGTGTGCAAACTAGTTAAGTCTCTATATGGACTTAAACAAGCACCGAAACAGTGGCACCAAAAGTTTGACAATGTAATGATGTCAAATGGATTCAAGATCAATGAGTGTGACAAATGTGTGTATTCTAAAAATGCACAAACTGGATATGTCATTATATGCCTATATGTAGATGATATGCTAATAATAGACAGTAATAATAACATAATCCAGGACACAAAGAAGATCTTAATAAAAAACTTTGACATGAAAGATCTGAGAATTGCAGACGTTATATTAGGAATTAAGATTTCTAAAACACCAGATGGGCTGGTATTATCCCAATCTCATTACATTGAGAAGATTATAAAAAATATAACCAAAATGATAATAACATTGCAAAAACTCCAGTAGATTTAAATCTACATTTAAAGAATAATACTGGAAAAAGTATCTCACAAGTAGAATATTCTCGTATAATTGGAAGCCTTATGTATGTCACGGAATGTACGCGACCATACATACCTCAATCAGTTAACAAACTGAGCAAATACACAAGTAATCCATGAAAAGATCACTGGAAGGCTATTATTAGAGTACTCAGATATTTAAGATACACTAAAGACTATGGATTGCATTATACTAAATATCTAGCTGTACTCGAAGGATACAGTGATGCAAATTGGATATATGATACTAAAGACTCGAAATTCACAAGTGGATATGTCTTTACACTTGGAGGTGCAGCAATATCGTGGAAGTCCTCAAAACAAACGTGCATAGCCAGATCAACTATGGAATCTGAATTCATAGCTTTGGATAAAGCAAGTGAAGAAGCAGAGTGACTTCAAAATTTCTTGGAGGACATTCCAATATGGCCAAAGCCCGTATCAACAATCTGTATACATTGTGATAGTCAATCTACTATCGGTAGGACACACAGTCATATTTATAACGGTAAATCAAGACACATTCGAAGACGTCATAATACCGTTAGACAACTTCTCTCTAATGGCATAATCACGATTGATTATTTAAAATCAAAGGAAAACCTTGCAGATCCACTAACTAAATGTTTGACAAGAGAGCAAGTATATAAGTCATCGAGAGGAATGGGCTTGAAGTCTATGATAAAAGAAGTTCCATAAAGGAAAATCCAACCTAGTTGACTGGAGATCCCAAGATCTAGGTTCAAAGGGACAACCTAATTATGTAAAATTCTTAAATGACACTGACGAGTATTTAAATACTCATCACATTCTCTAGGGTGACAAATAGTAGTGTCGCCTGCAAAAAAAATTAGGGTAAGCATTGCTTTTAATGATTCCTATGACTTAAAATTCAAGTGGAGTATAGCAGGATACTCTTATTAGGAAGTCACCTATATGAGTGTGGAAGTGGGGCTGCTTCTATGAGAATTATAAGGTTGAATTCTCTAAGAACACTTATGAAACCATGCATATGTTCACGGCCAAAATGAACACAACAATAGAAGCAATATTGGTCGAAAAGAAGTTGTGTGATATTTATTGACTCAAGTTTACAACAAAAAGCTGAACAGTTCAAGACATCATGTTCACTGGATAGCTAGTAAACTCGATAAATATTTACAAGGGAAGGTTCAAGGCCAAAAGCTACCTATCCTGGTACAATAATTTTTCAAATGATCTTTCTATCTTATGTCTGCATCTTGTTTGTAAGGTGTCTGTATTGTGTCTGCATTGTACACAGTCAAATATTCATTCATGTGGGGATTATTGGAAAATGTGAATGTATATTTGTTATAATAATAATATCAATTTTTCCTATCAACGAATCTATGAAAAGGTGTACGAATCTTTTCATTGGAAAATGTGTACTAATCTATTTATTGGAAAGGTGTGCCCTTTCCATCGTGTCTTTTTATTTCTATAAATACACATGTGTTTGGAGCATTCAAACATTCATTCAATTCATCCTTATTGCATTAGTTAGTCTAAGAGAGAGAGACAACCAACGTTGCTTCGACGAGTTCCTACGGTGTGAAGTGCTGCTACCGAAGGAAAAAACCGTTGTATCCTGGGAGACTAATCGTCATTAAATCGTAAGCATCAGTGCGGGGCGAATATTGTCTTAAGGACATTGAACCAAGTTCAAGCCTCGGTATCATTTTATTTATTTTACTTATATTTCAATTTCAGAGTCTAAATACAGAGATTGAGAAATCTACTAACAAACTCTTGTAATGCCATCTTCCTTAGATGGTGAAGACAGCCTGAGGGCTGAGCTTATTGCCATCCACCTCGGTGTTCTACTTGCTAGGGAGAAGGGTCTATCTCGGACAATCATAGAGGGAGATTCGCTAACGGCTTACAAAATATTCAATGGTGACACAAGTTGTATGCCATGGAAACTTCGAGACGCCATCTCTCACATCCATGAAGACCTGGAGTTGATCGACCACCCGAGCTTCTGCTTCGTGAGGAGGTTGCGCAACAGGGCCGCCCACCTGCTGGCTGCATTCGCCCTTCAAAATAATCTCTCTACCACTGTATTTACGCCTCCGGGCTTTCTAGTCCAGCTCTTAGAAGAAGAGCTCCCATCTTTTATTCATACACCAGTTTGCTCTTGATCAATAAAATGGTGTCTTCCCCCTTAAAAAAAAGTATACGATTTGACTGAGGTGAGTAAGCATCAGTAATTTGATGAACTATCTCAAGTTTTTACATAATTGGGACGTTCCATTTTATTGTATACTCAACACCACGGTCAGGGCTAAGGGATTTGGATCTTCTTATCAACTCGGTTTACTGCTTCAACTTTGTAAACTTGGAATTTATCCATAACCTCATCTTTGTTCCTCAAAAGGTTGGTGTAACAAAATCTAGAGTGGTCGTCTATAAAGGTTACAAAATTATTCTACCACCTCTAGTAGGTGAGACTTGGTTTGAGTCACACAAGCATCACTATGAACCAGCCCTAAAAGTTCAATGTTGTGTTAATTAACAGCTGGGAAAGGTTTGTTGGTGTATTTGGCCTGGACACAAGCTTGGCACTTTGAGTGCATGTCTGAATGGATCTTGGGTATTAATTATAATTTTAGAGTTTTTTGACATACCCTAAGTTATATAATTGTATTTCAAAGTTGGTTAAAGTTTGAACTAGTTGTTAAATCACCGAAGTTAGAATTTTAAAATACATATATAGAATAATTGTTTCCAAAATATACACATTTTTACCCTAAAATATAAAGTATTTACATAATTATACAAATTTTATTTAATTTTTGACCGAAATTAAAATCCAAAAATAGAAAATGAATTTTTTTTTAGCCTTTTCAAAAACAAAATCCAACCAAAATATCTTTAAACTGAACCGAATCTCTTATTTGTTAGGTCTAGTTCGGTTCTTGGTCCAAAATCAACTAATGCGCATTCCTACATGAATGACAAGGACCGAACCATCTATGGCAGATCTTCTTTGAGCTAGAATTCATAAGAATGTTAAAATCTAAGTTAATGCAACTTGTTGTAATGTTATATAGAAGCTTATGACGTAGTGTGTTATTAAATAAAACCTTTATCAACTTTACTAGTTATAAGCAACGAAAAAAAATTATGATTGCGAGAAGGCTGTAAAATGAACAAAGTAGTCTGTTGTCCATACGAGTATGGCTCGATAAATAGTTCGACCGCGGGCCGTTCGATTGCATTAACGAACAGAATTTGGACTTTTTTTGTCCTTTTAAAAATCAGACTCGGACACGGTCATATCCATGTCCGGTCCGAATTTGTCCGCGGACCGTACGATAGTAGAGATTCCTTTTGGTTTTGCATCAATTATATCATGTCATTTTGGTTTTGCATCAATTTTTGGTTGTCCAGACTGAATTTTCGTTAAACTTTTACCATTGTTTGTTGTAACTTTCGCGTCCATCTCTCCTCTCTAGTTTTCTGTCAACTCCTGACACCCTTCTGAATTCCAGAACCTGACTCTGATACCACTATGTTAGGAAAGAAACGCAGAAACCTTTTCCCAAACTAGAGAGTACCCACGAGAGAACCGAGCAATACAACGCACGAACCAAAACACCAAAACAAACCACGCAGACACAGAGAATTTTTGACGTGGAAAACCTTTGCGGGAAAAACCACGGGACGATCGGAGTCCAACCCTGAGAAACCTTCACTAATGAAATAAAGGAGTACACCCTCTACAAACTTCTCCCAATCCAAATCGGATCCCCACAACATTTAGGAGCAAGAATAATGATTACAAAGCTACGAAGAACAAGAACGATGAGTAGATATTACCCGAACACGATCCTCCTTCGAAAACGGCCTTCAATCCTCCTTCTTCTCTCCCAAAGTTGCAAATGGCACTCTTGCCTCTTTTCTCTCTCTTGTTCTTCAATGTTGTATTGTGATTAGGGTTAGGAATAACCATGTATAAATCTCCTAATTCGCAGCAAAATCTGGACCGTAGGATATGATACAACGCTGATTAAATTACCCTGAAAATTGCTTCAGCCCCGACACACAGAGTTCGGCCAGAACTCTGTCCTGGCGCAGAGTTCGGCCAGAGCTCTGTGTTCTGGCAACAGAACAGTTCTGAAACTGGAAGGCAGAGCTCGGCCCGAACTCTCCCCTGGGGCAGAGTTCGGCCCGAACTCTGCCCCCCTCTCTCCAGCAGCTCCTTTGGCAGCTCCCGAGTGTCTCCGTCATCTCCGACTGGCCTCGTAACCTCCCCGAGCTTCTCTGACACACAGACGGTGCTCGTCGCACTCCGGGGTCTTCTCCACATAGGTTGGGAATCCCACCCACTCCAACAAATCTCCCCCTTCACAACTAGGTGGAGGAGGTCGTCATCCCGACGATCTGCCTGCAGTACTCAAACTTTTCCCTCGGTAGAACCTTCGTGAGCATGTCCGCTCCATTGTCATCAGTATGAACCTTCTCAAGCGCCGCGTCCTTCTTATCAACCACATCTCGTATCCAATGATACCGAGTCTCGATGTGCTTGAACCGACTATGAAATGTCTGGTTCTTCACAAGGTGAATAGCACTCTGACTGTCGCAAAGCAAAGTATACTGCTCTTGCTTCAGCCCCATTTCCTGCAATAGCTTCTTCATCCACAATATCTCCTTGCAAGCCTCCGTCGCCGCAATGTATTCTGCCTCCGTCGTCAACAAGGCAACACACTTCTGCAACCGCGACTGCCACGATACCGCTCCTTCGGCAAACATCATCACATAGCCCGAAGTCGATCGTCTCGTGTCTACATCTCCAGCCATGTCAGCGTCGGTATATCCAACCAACTTTGACTCATCACCACCAAAAGAAAGTCTACAATCGGCAGTGCCCTGAGGATATCGTAGAATCCACTTGACCGCACTCCAATGTACCCTTCCAGGATTTGCAAGATACCTGCTAACTGTGCCAACTGCATGAGCGATGTCTGGCCTTGTACACACCATAGCATACATAAGGCTTCCCACAGCTGAAGCATATGGAACCCGCTCCATATCTTCCTTTTCATCCTCGGTAGATGGACACTGCTCCTCAGTGAACTTAAAGTGAGCCGCAAGGGGGCAACTCACTTTCTTCGACCCGTCCATCCCAAAATGCTGAAGTGCCCGATGAATGTACTTCTTTTGGGACAAATATAGCAGCTTGGACTCTCTCTCTCTCAATTGATCTCCATTCCAAGAATAGTCTTTGCTGTACCCAAATCCTTCATAGAGAAGGCCGCACCTAGTTGGCGCTTCAACTCCGCTATCCTAGTGGCATTCCGACCCACTAATAGCATATCATCAACATAGAGCAATAAAATAATAAAATCATCGTCGGCAAAATACCTCACAAATACACAGTGATCCGACGTCGTCCGTGCATAACCATGCTCTCCCATAAACGATTCGAACTTCCTGTACCACTGCCTCGGAGCTTGCTTCAGAACATACAAGCTCTTCCTCAACCGGCAGACCAAATGTGACTTGCCCTTCTCACAGAATTCCTCTGGCTGCTCCATGTATAACTCCTCCTCAAGATCACTGTTGTGAGCCCTTGGCCTAAATTTTCCATTTCTTATTATTGAATTTTTGTTAAATTATTAATTAGTGCACATGAATCATTAAATAATTAAGTCCATAAGTAATATATATACAAAATTGGGTTTTTTTTGTAAATATAAAGGGAAGGGAAGGGGTTTTTCCAAATATTACAAATGAGAGGGGCTAAGTTGTAAACTTCCAAAGTTTGAACTAAACGGCCAGGGATTCAAATCCTTTGAATCAATAGATTCGAATCAACTCTAGATAGCAGCAGGGAATTCAATCTTATCTTCTTGATCCATCCAAACCCTAATATAAGTACCAAGGATCACCAATGCTCCTGTTTTTTCCGAACCCTAAGTTCTCCTGCCGCAAGAATTCCCCTGCTCTACATCGAAAAACTACTCGAAGTTGAAGTTTGAAGCAAAGCTAATCTTCGACAGATAATTCTCACCACCATGATTTCGATTGTTAGGACTAATCTACCATAAGCTTGCAACTCTCATTAATAAGCAAAATAGGAAGGATGAGGGGTGTTCGTAGTAATATCTATAAGGGACTTGTGGGGGTGTGCTCCTGTGTCGAGCACAGGGATTAATGATGCTTCATATCCGTGTTAGGGTGCTAACTACCAGGAGATATCAAACTCCTTACATCGAATCCATGTCCTGTGTTAGGTTGACAGATGATTGAATACCAATGGGCATTGATAGAGACTGAGGGTCATATGCGTGTATCTCGACTGATTGCACAGTATTAGTTATTAACTGACATTACCTCAATTGCTAACCTGATATTGTGAAGTAATCCACATCCATCAAACCCTTGCCCAGGTCACATATACACAGCATGTGATCCTTGCATCACTACCAAGATAAACGTCCTGCCTCATTGACCAAAACCTCCACTGCATACTTCTTCAACCTGCAACTAATGAGTTGTTCACCCCTTTGATGGAAACCCTACCTGAGTAGCAGGATACCCCAGGTCAACACAGGGGTGGAAGTATCTAAGTATCAACTGATACTGGTAATTAGACTCACCCTTACATGGTTCACACCCTAGTTTGTTCAGCCTTTCCTTCCAAATATTGTACCATATTGAATCCTAATATGCAGACCTGAGATAACCCTGTGTCAGCCAAATGTTCTTGTCTACTCATTAGTTTAGTCCTTTTGTCACAGTCCTCATGAGAACAACAATACTTCAACCCGAGTGAAGGAGAATTAGTTAGGGTACAGGCTTAAAACAGAGAGTAGGGGTATCAGATGAACTGTTAAGACAGTTGCAGGTTAAGTCAGTATACACCCTATTAATGAGAGTCCTGCTTAGTTTAGGTATGTAGGAAACCTAAGGACGGGCTTTCCTGGTACTCTTGTCCATACATTTCCATCTATGTTCAACAGGACAGTAATATAGGACTCAAGTCAAGACCCTTCAACCCAGATAAGTGATCTTCATTGATGTCCACTCATTTGTGGTTCAGTAGAGCCCTAGAAGTTATGCATTGACCCTGACACCAGTTTGGGTATCATAAAGGTTTTAGCTATTGGCTATACCAAAATAGTTGTTCAGTAACCAAGGCTACATGTAGATTAAGTACCCAGGAAGGAGGAGACTGTCTTAATATACTAGGGAGTACCAGTATTCAGGAACAGTACAGGTTTGTTACATATACAGTAATGGGTTCCTGCATATAATGGAGTAGGTAAGACATAGGAATTGAATATCAGGTCATATGAGTAATGGAGGACAGGATTCAATTAGTAAACACCAAAACCTTGAGATAAAGCTCATTATTACTGTAATCTCATGAGCCTGCTCTAAATTGTATATTTTGAGAAATGTGAACCTTCGCCTCTTGGTCACAAATTGATTCATAATCTGATTTCATTAAAACAGGGATAGGACTGGCTTATAAATAGTTGTTGCATGATGTATCGAGAATTACTGTTCTCACTTGGTTGTCTGACATGCTAGGTATGGCCAAATTGATTTGGCATCATGTGAGCTAACTAGTATCGGATTGGGTACACATTGGTATGGTGGTTGCTCTGTTTACTCAGGATCAGTCTAGTAGGCCGACATCTGAATTGGATGTCCAAGTCCAGAGAATGAAAGGGATAGAGTCTTATTTAAGACTGAGGGAATTTTTAGCTAATGGCTGAAACTGGTAGAACTGGAGGCAAGCTTGTAAACCATCATATTAGAATTTGAGACAGGTTGAAAGGTTCTCAATATCGATTTTGCGTCTAGGCTTCGAACCCATCATATTAGTACTGGTTTCAAGCTTTTTGGGTCTTTGGTGGTTAGAATCGGTTGTTGGGGGTTTTTGGTATCAGTTCACTCGATATTAACATGAGTTAGAGTTAACATGGCTGATAACCTATTGACTTTTCAAACACTCAAGTGCTGCAATGTGGCTTCCCCCAAATGTCTGGATACCACCATCATATCAGTCATGGGTTACATTGGGTTACCATGTATCCTAACATGCTTGGGGTATCGGCTGTGTTGAGCATGGAGTACAACTCCAGAACAGGAAGAGAGTTCCCTGTGCCCATGTTCAGGCCTTAGAGGTGTAGGATAATAGGATAGTTAAGGTAGATGGGAGTGTACCCTGCTATGAGATACCCTGCCTACTACAGAGCAATAACAGTGTGACACACCTAAAACAGAGGCTCTAAGACATACACAAATACATGTATCTTTTCACAATTAGCACCTAGACAAATATCTGTAGAGATTAAGAAGGGGGTCATATATGTAGGTATAGATAAGGCAGATAAATCCTCACATGTTAGAAGGGGAAAACATAAGTAGAAACTGTTAGTAAGCCAATTGCCCTTAGCAGTAGGCAACTGTGCACCCCTTAGAGGTTCCTATGTAGGATACCCAGATAGTGTTGAGTTTAATTTAATTGTTGTGAACATGGCAAGTACATAATACAGTACCACATGACTGTAGAAATTAGCAAGGGAATGAGAGGAAGTCTCCATAAGGGTTGTACTGTTAAGGGGTAGTTTCAAATAGCAGCTAATGAATGCAATAAATTAAGATAAGGGTGAAAGACTAGAAGAAAGCAATTAACTTATAGATAGTTCTACTTGTACCCTAAACTACGTATTGATATGGAAATTCATATTATAGGTTTGTTGAACTCAGACTCAGCACCCGATCGGTACTCGCAGCTCGGGACGACAGGCAAGTGCACTTTCTGATTGCTCTCGATTCATAGTAGTTTTCTCATTTCATGCCTATACATATATCTTGCTGCTTGTTGACACGCTCGTCACACGGAGTAGTCGGGAGGGGAAATATCTTAGTAGACATGTGGACTACCCAGAACTATCTCCTGTGTCTTTTATGAATGCTAGCAGCTGCACACGACACGTGCAGTGTGCCTTATTTACCCCTAGCCGTTCACATGTTGAAAATGATATTTCACACCACATAGGTAGATGTCTTTTATTTTTTCTTTTATTTCCACCGTGCCATGTCATCATTACTTTCCAGTTCTTATATCTCATATGTTATTTTCATATCTTGTTAATTCTATTGTGTTTTTGTATTGCCGTCGGTTTGTGTACTTGTTCCATTCCTGACTGAAAACCAACATTTTTCAGGTTTAGCCGCGATCACTCTTAGCACTGGAAAGACATGGGTATGCTGAGGCCGACCTAGTTAGTGGAACTAGTTGTCATTTTCATTAATTGTGAGAACTATGTATTTTTCTTTAAATATAAATATTGTAAATGTTGTAATAAATTTAGAAATGTGAATGAGCAATAAAGTTTATTTTTGAGCATTTATTTTCTTGCAGGCTTGACAACGTTCTACCGCCGACTCTGCGGCATAGGCTGGCTTGGACACGTCTCATATCTGAAAAAGCGGGTGCGGGTCGTGACAACTGTGGAGGAATGTCGTCTTCACGTCCATCTGCTCGACCTTTAAGTCGAGACTGGCTGCTAATGCTAGCACCACCCGAATAGACGAATGTTTGATGATAGGCGAAAAGATCTCATCATAATCTGCGCCTTTCCGCTGACCGTAGCCTTTAACTACCAGACTCGCTTTGTATCGAGGGCGAGTAGCATCATCTGTCTGCTTCACTCTAAACATCCATCGATTCTTCAAAGCCTTTTTGCCCTTTGGCAACCTCACCACCTCATAAGTGGAATTGGCGTGTAAGAAACTTATCTCCTCCTGCATAACCTCCATCCACTCCTGTCTTTGTTCGTCTTCCACAGCCTCTGCAAAACTTTAGGGCTCACCTCCGTCAGTCAATAGCACATACTTACCCGGTGAGTATCTCGTAGATGGTCGATGATCTCTATCGCTCCTTCTCAGTGGAGCCACTGGTGCTGGCTGTATACCGACAGCCTCCTTCCCTTCCGGAACTGCCTTCCCGGCATGCTCATTCTCCTGAGGGACACCCAGACCACCATCAGCAGGCTGATGATAAAGGTTGGAAGCAACTCCATGTACTGGCTCCCCCATAATTGGATCATCTGCGATGTCCTCTGAAAACTGCTCGAAGCAAAATGACTCTAACTTAGGCAATTCCTCAACCTCAGAAGGCGTCTCGGAATCCTGAGTGTTGGTCATGGTCTGATCCTCGACGAATACCACGTCCCTGCTTCTGTAGAGCTTTCTTCCCACCAGGTCGTAGAGTCTATAGCCAAACTCATCCCGACCGTAGCCGACAAAGACGTATCGTTTCGTCTTCGCTCAAGTTTGGACCTCTCGTCCTTCTGTACATGCACGAAGGCCTTACAGCCAAACACTC
>JANAVB010033818.1:4472574-4575074 GCA_029216955.1 Iris pallida
GGCAACAGAACAGTTCTGGAACTGGGAGGCAGAGTTCGGCCAGAACTCTCCCCTGGGGCAGAGTTTGGCCCGAACTCTGCCCCCATCTCTCCAGCAGCTCCTCTGGCAGCTCCCGAGTGTCTCCGTCATCTCCGACTGGCCTCGTCACCTCCCCGAGCTTCTTTGACACACAGACGGCGCTCGTCGCCTCCGGGGTCTTCTCCACATAGGTTGGGAACCCCACTCACTCCAACAAATTTGGACTTTTTTTTGTCCTTTTAAAAATCAGACTCGGACACGGTAATATCCATGTCTGGTCCGAATTTGTCCGGGACCGTACGATAGCAGAGATTCATTTTGGTTTTGCATCAATTATATCATGTCATTTTGGTTTTGCATCAATTTTTGGTTGTCCAGTCTGAATTTTCGTTAAAATTTTACCATTGTTTGTTGTATTTTATAACCTCCAATTGTATTTTATTTCAACTTAATTTTTTTTTACCAACTATCAAGATATCTAGATAAAATAATAAAGTTTGGTAATATATTTAATTTGTCCACACCGTCCGATTGAATTAACGAACAGTAATTGTCCGTATCTGTCCGGCCAAATTTATTTTTATTTTCGAATCGAACACTGGACAGTGGATTGTCCGTGTCCGTCACCCCGGCTAGTTTACACCCCTACTTCCAGAATAAGCTTTCAGGTTTGGAAATTAGAGAAGTAATAGCAGGGAGTATTATGTGGTTGAGAAAATTATTCTTGTTAGAATATTTTTAACGAATTTTGGACACATTTACAGACCATCACCTATGAGGTCCACAGATGTAATTCAAGTATCATAAAATTTGCAACAACAAAAATCCTCACAATGACGCTACGGATCCAACTGCATAGATCTTGTCCCAATGCGAGCTCTGAACTGATATACGTACGTCTGTATCGATAAATTTAAAAATACGTATATACCAATCATGAAAAGATAAAAGACTTATATGCAAAAATTCTAAAAAGAATATGTATCAATTAAAACGAGAAACCTATTGGGCCTATTGATTTTTTTATTTTTTTAATTAAATTCTTTATGTTTTCATACTATGCTTATTTTTATTTAAAAAAACGTATTCTGTCTTGATCTAGATTTTTTGGGGAAATACGTCCAACCGATGCTCATCTTCAGCCGTATGTATAAACGTACAATGGTTGGACATTTTTTGTCTATAATAAATTTGCCATATCCGCCTCACGTTCGACAAATATGGTAACCAACGGTAAGCCGTGCACCTAAGTGAGAAAAAAATAATATTTATTATGTCTAAACCTAAATGCCATTAGACACTTTTCTTGATCAAACGTTTTTGTTGGACATTTTATTTATTATTATGTAAATTTTCAAAATTTGTGCTCCCATAGTACGTTTGAGTTTTAGATTCCTTATTCATATTTGGTATGTCTATAATTGAGAATTTAGGAGAATATGAGGAGCTCCATATCCCTTTTGTTGTGGAAAAGTAAAATACAATGTCCTATTAGAAATAGTTTTGCTTTCCTGAAAATATTTGGATATTTTGTTTGAATAATACTACCGTCATTTTATTTTCATAATTTCAACTTCTATCCAAAACATGTAAATTTAGGTAATATAAGCATTATAAAATTAATTAAAAAAAACTAAATAAAGTAAGATTCATAATCTTATCTGAACCAAACATGTAAATAAAAATTTAAAATTCTTCAACTACATATTTTCAACCTAGCCAATCAAACATGAGTATGCAAATGTTAAATTCATTTTCCAAGGAAAAAAAATTAAGGTCATGTTTGATTTACAGAATCATGGTCTTGAGAAAGGAAAGACATTCCTTTATATTTGTATGCATGAAGGAAAGGAGGAAAAAAGGAAAATGATTACCAAAGAAAAAAATATGAGAAAAATGGTTTCCCCACTCATCCAAGGATTCACTCTTCCAACTTTACATCCTACTTTCCTTGGACTTTCCATACACTAAAATGGAAAATAGACATGAATAGCAATTTCTCAAAGGGAAGGAAATGACAATGAAGAAAAATAGATATGAATAGCAAATCCTCTAAGGAAAGGAAAGGACAAGGAAGGAAAATAGATATTAATAGCAATTTTCGAAAGGAAATGACAATGAATTGATTTTCTTTCCTTTTCTTTCCTTTCTATAAACCAAACCATGGTCTCGTTTGGTTCGCGGAAAGGAAATGAAACTGATTCTTTATTTTTATTTTTTTTCCTTTAGGAAATTATAATTCCAATCAATTTTCTTTCATCAATTTTCTTTCATGTGTTTGAAAATGTCAAAAAATTTGAGAGAAAAAATGAATAAAAAAAATCCTTAAATTGATGGAAGGAATCATTTTCTTTCATATTTTCTTTCATCTTAGAAATGAAATTCCTTTCCTCCTCATTTCCAAAGAAATCACTTTTTTTTTCAAGCTCAAAAGAATCATCGGATTGGAAAAAAAATTTGATTACTTTTCTATGTTAGGGTGCCAAATGAATTGAGAAGAAAATGAAAGTAATTTTCAATGGAAGAAAAATTGTAGAAAAAAAGTAATTTCATCCTCTAAGCAAGAAATCACTTTCCCACATAAAAATATTCACTTTCCTTTTCAAATTCTTTGATATTTTCAAACATAAAAAAATATAACAATAAAAATTATAATTTTTCAAAAAAAAAATATGCCAAGGTTCCTTCCATTCCGCGAACCAAACAAGGCCTAAAAGTAAATTTATAGGAATACAAAACCTTTGTTGAAGTACACCTTGACTACGTGACTAGTTCTTATGTAAAACCGCGAGCATTATGGAAACCCGTCGGACAGAAACCATCATTAGGAAAACACCTTATCCTCTCTCTCTCTCTCTCTCTCTCTCTCTCTCTCTCTCTGCGCACTTTAAACTAAAGTGCAAAATTTAGGTCTCAAGGAGATCACCTAACAAAATTTAGTATATAAAAAAAAAAGCAAAATAAAATAAAATAAATAAAATATTGTCATCTCCACAAGGAGAAGGAAGATGAAGAGAACTTAGCCCTCTGCAACAACATCCTCCTCTTCCTGGCCTGCGCTGATAGCTGCACCCGTCGCTGCCGTGCCAGCATCGCTTCTTCCTCCGCCGCCGCCGCCGCCGCCGCCGCCGCCGCACTTGTATTAAGACCGAATGCCTGCTGCTGCTGCTGCTGACGCCGCAGCTTAATTTCGGCATCGGCGTGCAGACTTCTAAGCCAGCAGTTCCTCTCTCTCAGCATCTGGCACCGCCTCTTCGCCTCCTCGACAGACTGAGCAGGAAAAAGAAAGAAATTTTTTTAGGGGAATTTTTTTTTCCTTACATCAAAAGAAAGAGAAGAAAAATATAATTTGGTAGCTAGCTTGATGCAAACAAACTTACTTTCTGTAGATTTACTTTTGTGGAGATTAAGGTGTGCATCCACTGCTTCTGCTCCTTCAACCACTGCACATATATAAAATCATCAATCAATCAATAAATCGTTCGATCCATATAAATTAATTAATTAATTTAATTTAATTACTTGTTTGTGCTGCGACATCTTTCGGAGGATCTTGGTCGTGGTGGTGGGGGTGGTGGTGGTGGCGGTGGTGTCGTCGCCGGCGCAGTGACAGAAGGAGAGCGGAGTCGCGGGACTCAGCCTCTCTCCCCCTCTCCTTCCTATTCCTGATTTCTTGCTCTTGTTGTTACCATCAGATCTCCTCCTTTTATGCTCCCACCGTGGGAAAACTCGGCGGCGAGCCGGCTCCGGACAAGCCGCCGGCACGAGCTCCCGGAGGCCGATCAGAATCTCCACCACTTCCGCTTCAGCTGCTTCCATCAGGAATGGAGCATATATGGATCGACTGGTATGCTTGCTTCCTTGCTTGCATATATTTGAGGAAGAGAGAAGAAATCCGCCACGTGTCGCTCGGATATAGAGAGGGTTCATTCTTTCCTCCCTCCCGCTAGGGTTCTCCCCCGCTTTCCTAGTGCAATAACTTAATATTTATTTTGGGGGCTAATTAGGATTTAGATCATAAAATTTAGAGAAATTTTGACCTGCCCCCCACTATATTTATTTCAATTTAAGATGCACCTCACAGCTTTGCAAAAATGTAAGAGTCTTCCCACTTTGGACGAAAATCGTCTAGGACTAGCGGTCAACTACTTGGACCCAAAAATTTGGACGAAATTACCCTTCCCTCATTGTCTTCTTCCTCTCCCCCTCCCCCCCCCCCCCCCCCCCCCCCCCCAGTCGCCGCTACTGCCTGCCCCCTCCCCTCCCTGCCGCCACTGCACCCCCTCCCCTCCCTGCCGCCACTGCCCCCCCCCCCCCCCCCCCCCCCCCCGCCGCTGCCCCCCTCCCATCCCCGCCGCTGCCCCCTTCCCCGTCCCCCCTCCCCCGGCCGCTGCCACCCTCTCCGTCCCCCCACTACACCAAAATGTACATTTTGCAACCATGAGTTGTCATTATGAAACGTTGCAATGTTGCAACAACTACAAACAGTTGCAAGGAGTTACAACCAAATAAACAACTATTTTTTTGCATTGCAAAATAGGTAACATGAATAAACTGTTGCAACATAATTGCAACATAGGCTAGATAAAGAAAGAAACCAAATGGATGAACAGTAGGATAGTGGGCACGGATTGCAACGGAAGGAGAAAACAAATATACTAGATTTTCATCAACTGCTGCTTTAATTGCAACGGAGGGAAAATCTACTAAAGATTTTCATCGACGCGCGAGCTTCCCCTCCAATTTTTTGGGTTCTCGAGCTTATCACCCATACTTTTTCCAGCTTTCCTTTTCATCTATGCTCAGTCTCACAAAATCAAAAAAATCTCTCTCCAAAGAAAGAGAATGGGAAGAGTAAATTCTCTTCTGACCTAAAGAAAGCGACGGAGATTTCTTTTGCTCTCCATGTGCGTTACTTCTCCTCTCCTTATGCTCACTCTCACAGCTCGTTCTACTCGCCTAGGTTAAAAATCTCTTCTACTCGCCTAGATTGGAAATCTGAAGGTATAATTTTCCTACTTTGGCATTCTACTTTCCAGTCGCTACCTATGTTCTAAAAATTTGAAGATCTGAGCATAATTTTTCGTATACTTGTCATAAAAAATTATTTATATTTTTTCTATTTTTTTAGGTTAGTTTCTGCCTAGGAGTTTGTATTTTGGGAATTTTTTTAGTAGTTTGTATTTGAAAATTAAAATTTGATGTTATTTTCGTTTCTGCTTGAGAGATCATGGACGGTTTTTTTGCATGAGGTTTATGTTTTATGCCTTAAATCTTGTAAGAACACAAATCCTATGATTTTAATTTTTTTAAAATTTTCGGGACATACAAATCTTTGTAGTTTGGGTTTTTGAAAATAAATAAATTTATTGACTGTGTTTTTATGTTTTCTCAACATTTTCTTGCCATTTTTTGTCTGTGTTTTATCTGTAAATATTTTATCAATCTATGACATCTGTTTTAGTATGTTTCAAAATTTATCATTTAATTAGGGAGGGGGAGGTGTTTCAGGATTCCTACATAGGAAGCACAGGATTAAAATGATCTAATTTATCAGAAAATATAACATTAATTAAATGCATTTGCTTTGTAAATGCAACATCCGGTTGGGGTTTCTCAGAGGATGGACCCTTGCTGCGTATGCTGAGCGACTGCGAGAGCTGGAGCAGATACGTCCTCCCGGTCCATCGACGGTGCCGACTACAGACGTTGCACTGCCTCCTACTGCCACTGTGGTGCAGCTCACATAGGAGCAGTATGAGTTCATGCTATCTCAGATGCGCAGCAGGGGTCCTCAGTGATCCAGTAGATTTTTTTTACCATCTTTGTATGTATTGGCCCTATGGGCCCATTGATCATTGGTACACCGATTTTTATTCTTATTTGACTCTGTTGGACATGCATGTTGTTGGACATGTATGTTTGTGATATTTACTTTGTTGGTATTTTTATTGAGTACATGTATGATATTTACTTGGACATGTATGTTTGTGATATCTGCGACGGGGATGACAAATATACCTACACTGGATTATAAGCGATGATCTGATATACAAATGAGGTGCTGCCCAAATTTTAAAAAAATATGTTTAGTATTTTTGTGATGATGTGTATCTGTGTAAACACAGAAACACAGCATAACAAAAATACCAAACAGTTTTTTTAAAAATTTCATAATATCTGCGACGTATAGCGACATTCTGCGACGATAGCAACGTATCCTGACGTCGCTAATTAGCGCCGTTACGTCGCTATCCGTCGCAATCCGTCGCTCAGTAGCTGACGTGGCAGAGAGATGACGTCGCTAATTTGGTCGATGTACGTCGCTACACTGCTGACGTGGCAGGCATGCCATGTCATCACATAAAAAGAAATGACGTCGCTAAGTAGTCGCACTACGTCGCTACTTTGGCGACGTACAATTTCGTCGCCCTCCGTCGCTAATTTTGCGACGTCCTAGCGACATTGGGGTGACATCGCAAACAGCGACGGAGGGCGACGAATTTGTCATCTGCGACTAGCTTTTTCGCGACCTTCATGTTTCGTCGCTAAAGTCGTCGCTAATTACTTTTAGCGACGTATTTTCATTAATTAGCGATGTATCCTGACGTCGCTAATTTGTCTTATTTTAGTAGTGTTCAATTGAAAATTTTGAACCCTATATTTTTAAATTCTGGTTTCAATCCTGAATTTTTATTTTTATTATTTTTATTATTATATCATCCTTCTAACTTATGTTGGTTGTTGTCCTTGCACAAAAAAATGAAACCAAAGGTTTTTCCATTGGAAGTAAATACTCTTTGGTCTTTGGCAAGTCATCGTCTAAAACTATTAGAATTGGTTGTTTAAAAAAAATTTCTCTATTCGATTCAGATTCTTTAAGGGTGACATTATTTATAACAATAATTTATACAAAATATATTCTTCTTTAACACTTCAAATTATGTTGCTCTAGGTCCGACTTCAATTCTAACAACTCTATTAACTACCATATCATTGTTCCTCGAGAGCATTTTTGGTATGTTGCACATGTCCAAACCAACTTCAATTGACACCAAACTTTTCGAAATTACAATCATTTCTTATCATACATTTTAATATATTGTCACTTTGCATCTTAGTATTTTTATTTCGTGTCACGACCCGGTCCCAATTCCTTAGGTCGAATCGGATCATGCCCAGCCTGCACCGTTGTTGAGACGGCGGCAGTAAGCTGTTCAGTAGCAGGTAACCATACAACAACACTATATTTGTCACAACTCAAAATTCGGAAAATTTAAAACTTTATTAAACTTTTACAATGAAATGAAAGATACAACTTAAACCATTTTCTACATACATCAAGAATAAAATAAAACTCTAGGCAAACAGCTCATCAGTCTCGAATTCCTCGTCTTGGGATCGCGGAACAAAGCCTCATCAGTGATACCTAAAATGTTGGGTCTCCAGTCAGGAGGGAGCAAAGTATAATTCATGCTAATTTAAAACAGTTAAAGTAAATAATAGAATCATGCAGTTTTAAACAGTTTGAAGAAAGAATAGTTTTCAGCGGTAAAACAGTATGATTTGAACAGGCAATGAATTATGACCGGCTTGGGATGTACAGTAGTATCCTAGCGATACGATATGGCTTGTCCCCGTGTGAAGAGGGGAAAGCTAATACAGTCAGTAGTTACAGTTGGCTTTGGTCATAATCATTACTCTATTCCCCCAGTCCCAATCAGTACAGTAGTCACAATCAGTACTCTCCGAGAGAGTTTCGTGTTTGCATCGTGGTTTAAACATGCAGTAAAACGATTATAGAAATAACTGTAAAACTAACACAAACTATACTTGTCTCAGGAAAATGACTGGAGAGATGAGTTGGTACCGAGGAGGAACGTCAGGTATGTCTTCGAGTTCCTACAGTTGAGAACTCGACTTAGATCCGCTATATAACCAAGCTAAGTGTGCTAGTTGCAATCTCTAGTAGTAAGTCCTAGTCAGGTTTTAAGTTGTATTAAGCTACAGCTAACGGTTACGTCGCAAGCTACGTGCGTTGATTTAACCGGTTAATTTGATTATTTGGGAATATTAACAAGAATCAATTATCTTTGGAAAACTTTGTGCTTTTTGTAATGTATCTATAAAAATATATTTTTTTACAGTGACAAATCATGAACTAGTTATCCTACTAATATTTTATCCATTTTATTTAATTCTTAATTAATTATATGATTACGCTCTAACTACGATTATCCATTCAAACCAAACCACCCAAGATCAACATCCACCCAGAAAGAAAGTAAAACCTACACTATGCAATACATGGGCACAGCTAATCATCCTAGAGTTATGGGCTTATGCCCTGTACAATTATTTTACATAAAATAAGAGAAAATGTTTAATTACTAAATAAAATGTGCCGTAAATAGATAACTATAATAAATAACTTAAACATTAAATAAAAATAATTTTAAATTAAAAGTTGGAGTCTCAGACTCGGTCCATCATCAAATCTAGCTAATACCTCAACGCCCGGTCGGACCGGTGCATTTGTATTTCGCTAGGGCCCACAGACCGGTACGGTCATCGCCCGAAAATCAGTTTTAAAATCATTTTCCGAAAACCAATTTAAAATCCAAATAGATAAAGTTTTTGTAAAAATTTGGGCAGCATTCCCTCTATTTCGGGACAACCCAAAACTGGGAAATGTGCCATAAAACCTGCAATTGCTCCAACCAAATAATAATCCCGAAAATATAACCACCGAAATAATTTTCCAACCACCAGAACCTTCCCGAAATACCCGGGATATCCGAAATCAAACAAACAACACAAATCTCAGCAGACAATATCACAGAAAATGCTAACGTAGCTAACCGAAACTACCACGTAGCTAACCGGATTTCCGAAGGGGAAACCGGGGACCGATATCATCATAGACTACCAATGAAAAGCAACGGGACAGAGAATTTATACCTCGGGTGCTCGGCTAGAGCTCTCAGATGATAAAATAGAAGAATAATCCAGCAGCGACGTTCCGAAATGATGCTGACCCAACGTCATCGACGTTGAACGTCGAAAACTCCGAAATAGGCACAGCAGAACAAATCCAGAGAACACTCGCCCAAAGAGAAATGAGCTCGGCTAGAGACAGTACCAGAGACGCTGCCGAGAACGGAACTAGGGCACGCGGCTCGAAGGGGGTCCCCGGAGGGCGTTGTTGCACGGGCGCGCGCCAGAAATAGCGCTGGTGGAGCTCGCGTGCGCAAGGGCGGCGACGGGGCTCGGGTGCGTCGGTCACCGGACGGCGGGGCTCGCGGGAAGCGAGGACGCCGGAGCTCGGGACAGCGCGGGGGTCCGCGCGCGCTGGAGGAGGCGGCGGCTTGGCCGACATGTGGGCGACGGACTCGGCGGAACAGCGGGTCGGCGGGGGTGCTGTCGGCGTGGAGTCGCCGGGGTCGGCTGTCTAGGATTTGGATTTTGAGGATTTGGGAGAGTGGTGGAGGAAAAGATGGAGAGGGATAGAATTTATAGGGAGAAAATGGGGGTTATGGAAACCCTAGAGTCTCCATTGATGGAGAAATCACTCTTACGGTTTTCCTTTCGGAAAGGAACCGATGGGGAAGAAGAATGGATGGGTCATCCGTTCTAATTTGTAAAAGGTTTCATTCCTAATACTATAACAAACAAATCTACTCTTATATGACAACCAACACTTGGTGGTGTAGTGGTTGTGTCCTATGACTTGGTTTGGAAAGGTGAGGGTTCAAACCTTAGGAGTAACATTATTTTTTTTTATTTTTTTTTAAATAACCAAGTCAAAACAAGATTTGGAAAAAGAATGGATTTGGGCTCGAAAATCAAAAAGCCTTGTTATTATAATTTTCGTAATTCTTTTTCACTCGAAAGTATTTAATAATATTAATAATAATAATTTTGAAATACTAGTAATAATAATACCAAAACATTATTTAATAATTTAATTACAAACTATGGGTTTCACAATCTTCCCTCTTTAGAAAATTTTGTCCTCGAAATTCAAAGGCAGGGTAGGAGAATCAAACAGCTATGGGTACTACGCCCGTAACTCAGGTCCAACAATAAGAATTTTCAAGGCAGTCGTGGATGAGACGGTTTAGGGACAAATTTCATTTATGATATCATCCATGCAGAAAAATACAAAAGCGAACCAAAGTACACAAGGTTGATCAAACCATCATGCACCGGTCCTGATTAGACAATATATTAGTGGGTACACCCAATAAAATACCGTCATGATCAAGCTTGAAAAAGAGACAGCTTGCAAAACTAGGCTAACTTAGCAGCATCAGTCAAGTTTAGAACGAAAAGATAAGGAATAGGAGTTTAAATGATGGCTCAAAATCTGATCTTCTTCTCACCTCTGACTACGCTTGCAACTGGTTTCTCTGGCTCTGAAAGGTTGAGTCCAATCTTCAGCTCTGAATTATCCAATATGGAACTCGGATCCGGAATGTAGCGTCTGAGCTGTGACGTAGAAGACGTTGCACACTCTCAAGTTTAGCTGGTAGAGCTAACCGGTACGTTGCTTCCAACTCGTCTTAAAACTTCAAATGGCCTGATGTACCTGGCTCAACTTTCATGCTCTGCTAACACTGATCGTTCCTCTGGTAGGAAAAAAATCTTCACAAAAGATGCTATCTCCTTCTTCAAACTCCACTGATTGATGATGCTAACTTGGTAGTTGTTGTAAGTAAACTCTACCAATTTTAAATGATCTTCTCCAAGACCCTCCAATTTCCAAAACACAAGACCTAACATATCTTCAGGCGTCTGGATTATCTTCTTTGATTGTCTGCCGGTTTGTACTCCATAAATCCGGTGGGGTGCCTCTCGTACAATGCTGCCAACTTCTCGGTGAACAAACTAACCTTGAAGGGAATAAAGTGTGCTGACTTAGTCAGTCAGTCCACTATAATCTAATTGGTGCCCTTCCCTCCTTAGGAATAAGGCAAACCTCACTCAAAGTTCATTGTTATATGCTTCTACTTCCACTCCGAATTGTCCAGCGGCTCCAACAAACTTGTTGTTCTCTTGCTAAATTCCTCATGTTGACAAATTCACATCTAATCCCACACCTGGAATTATCCTTCTTCATTCCATAGCACCAATCAATGGAGGCATATTCCGATACGTCTTATTAGCTCCTGAATATATGGAATACTGCGACTGGTACATTTCTTTCATCAACTCGTTCCTCCGTTTGTCAGCCGATACGCAAAGTCTCGTACCATTCTTCAGAGTTCCACTGATGATCAATTTAGAAACCCTCAAGTGTTCCTGCCAACACTTGATCTCTAAGCCTGCAAAGTGCCTCGTTTTGAAACTACGTCCTCTTGTCCATCAGCCTCGAACTTCATCAATACTGAATCAGCATCCAGTTCCGTTCGTCTATCTCCAGGTAGTATAACCTCCAGTCCAAACTTCTCGATGTCTTCTAACAGGTGCTAGTCCTTGGCTAAGAACTCCGCCATCAGTATCGACCAAGTGCATCAGCGACCATATTAGCCTTACCTGAATGGTACTGCAAATCGATGTTGAAATCCTTCATCAACTCCAGCCATCTTATTTGTCTAACATTCAGCTCTTTCTGAGTGGAGACATATTTCAGACTTTTGTAGTCCGTATATATTTTCACTACCTTTCCATAAAAATCATGCTTCCATAGCTTCAAAGTAAAGATAATTGCAGCAAATTCAAAATTAGGTGTGGGATAATTCTTCTCATGAGTCTGTAGTTGCCTAGATGTGTAAGCAATTACTTTCCCATGTTGTTGAAGAACCCAACCCAGTCCTTTTCTAGAGGCATTACTGTAAATTGAGAAACCACCGGTTCCTGCGGGTAGCGCAAGGATTGGTGTAGTGGTAAGTCTCTTCTTCAGCTCCTTAATGTCGCCTGGCAATCTTTCGTCCAGATGAACTCTTCATTCTTCCAAGTGAGCTTCATCATCGGCTCAGCAATCTTGGCAAAATCCTTCACGAACTTCTGGTAGTAGCCAGCCAAGTTCAAGAAACTTTCGAATTGAGCTTGGGGTATACCACTTTTCAACAGTAGCTATCTTCCATCGAAATTTCTTCTCTTGACAACATGGCCAAAAGTCCACCTTGTCAAAGAAAATCCACGTTCAGATAACTTACTATAAAACTTCTTTTTCTTCAAAGTTTCCAGAACTTTTCTCAGATGTTCTTCATGCTCTTCTTCAGTCTTCGAATATATCAGAATGTTATCAATGAAGATGACAACAAAACTGACCCAAATATTCATGAAAGACTCTGTTCATGAGATTCATAAACACAGTAGGAGCATTCGTCAGTCCAAACGACATGACCAAGAATCCATACTTGGTGTTGAATGCCGTCTTGGGAATGTCCTTTTCCCTGACCTTGATCTAATGGTGATCAGGTCAATCTTCGAAAACACCTTAACTCCACTCAAATTGATCAAATAGATCATCAATCCAGAAAAAAGTACTTGTTCTTTAGTGCCCGATAGTCGACGCACATCCGTATTATTCCATCCTTCTTGGGCACAGACAAGATAGGTGTTACCCAGGGTGAAGCTCCGTCTCGAATGAATCCCAGAGCCTTCAGTTCATTGATCTGGTCCTTCATCTCCTTGGCCTCCTTCAGGTTGACTCTGTAGCATTCCTTAGAAATAAGGAAAAGAGCCGGAGACTAGGTCAATGGTGAATCCTAGGTCTCTAAGGACATCCTGTTACAACTTCTTATAACAATAGATAATGCTATTCAGCAGTCCTAGGTACTATTCTTCATGGTTCTGGCTCTTGCATGAGCAGTCTCCAACTGCTTCATCTTCTTCTATGATCCTCGAGTCTGCATCATGCCTTCCTGCAGTGGGTGTAGAAGGTAAGGTCTGTTGGATGGGAAAAGAGTCCCTAGGTTGTGGCATAACAGGTACAACTGGGATAGATACTCTGGTATGATGGAAATATAAGGGACAATCCTTTACCCGATGTTCAGCAGATCCACATGCCAAAACATTTCCCAATCTCTTGCGACAATTAACGGCTAGATGACCAGGCCTCTTACAGTAGTCACAAACCAATAGCTTCTTATGATATGACTGCCGGATAGGGCTCAAATATCTTCTAGATTCAGGGGTTTCCCTCCTAAGATGAGGTTCTGCTCCAACTTGGTTTAAGATAGCTAAGGCTACATCATTGACGTTCTTTATGTCTTCTCTCGTGTTATTCATCTGTTTCTGCTGGGCTTCATCTCGAGCTTTTTGGAACTCCAGGATTTCTTGAAATAGGACAACCATTTGGGAGGTGTTTGCTGGTACTGGTGGAGCAACAAGAATGGATACTCCACCAAGGAAATGCAACTCAGTTTGAGGAGAGGTAGAAATCACCAGTGTAGTGAAAACTTCACTGGATGCACTATGGGGACAGTCAATCAGCTGCGAGGGAATAAACCCTGGACTTGGTTGAGGAGATGGGGTATGATCCGGAGATGACACCTCATCGCCAGCAGGATTGGTCTTGTCAATGGTCATTCTATGAAAGATTTAGGATGCATACATAAGCAAGGTATCCTACCAGTCTATAGTCAAACAAAAATATTTATTTATAATATATTTCGGTCCTATGTTGTGACAAATTGATGTTCTAGTGTTCTAGTTGTTTCTAAATATGTTTTCCTAAGTTGTTGTTCAGACCTGCATGGGCCACCACTAAAAACATGTCATGACCCGGTCCCAATTTCTTGGGTCGAATTGGATCATGCCCAGCCTGCACCGTTGTTGAGACGACGGCAGTAAGCTGTTCAGTAGCAGGTAACCATACAACAACACTATATTTGTCACAACTCAAAATTCAGAAAATTTAAAACTTTATTAAACTTTTACAATGAAATAAAAGATACAACTTAAACCATTTTCTACATACATCAAGAATAAAATAAAACTCTAGGCAAACAGCTCATCAGTCTCGAATTCCTCGTCTTGGGATCACGGAACAAAGCCTCATCAGTGATACCTAAAATGTTGGGTCTCCAGTCAGGAGGGAGCAAAGTATAATTCATGCTAATTTAAAACAGTTAAAGTAAATAATAGAATCATGCAGTTTTAAACAGTTTGAAGAAAGAATAGTTTTCAGCGGTAAAACAGTATGATTTGAACAGGCAATGAATTATGACCGGCTTGGGATGTACAGTAGTATCCTAGCGATACGATATGGCTTGTCCCCATGTGAAGAGGGGAAAGCTAATACAGTCAGTAGTTACAGTTGGCTTTGGTCATAATCATTACTCTATTCCCCCAGTCCCAATCAGTACAGTAGTCACAATCAGTACTCTCCGAGAGAGTTTCGTGTTTGCATCGTGGTTTAAACATGCAGTAAAACGATTATAGAAATAACTGTAAAACTAACACAAACTATACTTGTCTCAGGAAAATGACTGGAGAGATGAGTTGGTACCGAGGAGGAACGTCAGGTATGTCTTCGAGTTCCTACAGTTGAGAACTCGACTTAGATCCGCTATATAACCAAGCTAAGTGTGCTAGTTGCAATCTCTAGTAGTAAGTCCTAGTCAGGTTTTAAGTTGTATTAAGCTACAGCTAACGGTTACGTCGCAAGCTACGTGCGTTGATTTAACCGGTTAATTTGATTATTTGGGAATATTAACAAGAATCAATTATCTTTGGAAAACTTTGTGCTTTTTGTAATATATCTATAAAAATATATTTTCTTACAGTGACAAATCATGAACTAGTTATCCTACTAATATTTTATCCATTTTATTTAATTCTTAATTAATTATATGATTACGCTCTAACTACGATTATCCATTCAAACCAAAACCACCCAAGATCAACATCCACCCAGAAAGAAAGTAAAACCTACACTATGCAATACATGGGCACAGCTAATCATCCTAGAGTTATGGGCTTATGCCCTGTACAATTCTTTTACATAAAATAAGAGAAAATGTTTAATTACTAAATAAAATGTGCCGTAAATAGATAACTATAATAAATAACTTAAACATTAAATAAAAATAATTTTAAATTAAAAGTTGGAGTCTCAGACTCGGTCCATCATCAAATCTAGCTAATACCTCAACGCCCGGTCGGACCAGTACGTTTGCATTTCGCTAGGGCCCACAGACCGGTACGGTCATCGCCCGAAAATCAGTTTTAAAATCATTTTCCGAAAACCAATTTAAAATCCAAATAGATAAAGTTTTTGTAAAAATTTGGGCAGCATTCCCTCTATTTCGGGACAACCCAAAACTGGGAAATGCGCCATAAAACCTGCAATTGCTCCAACCAAATAATAATCCCGAAAATATAACCACCGAAATAATTTTCCAACCACCAGAACCTTCCCGAAATACCCGGGATATCCGAAATCAAACCAACAACACAAATCTCAGCAGACAATATCACAGAAAATGCTAACGTAGCTAACCGAAACTACCACGTAGCTAACCGGATTTCCGAAGGGGAAACCGGGGACCGATATCATCATAGACTACCAATGAAAAGCAACGGGACAGAGAATTTATACCTCGGGTGTTCGGCTAGAGCTCTCAGATGATAAAATAGAAGAATAATCCAGCAGCGACGTTCCGAAATGATGCTGACCCAACGTCGTCGACGTCGAACGTCGAAAACTCCGAAATAGGCACAGCAGAACAAATCCAGAGAACACTCGCCCAAAGAAAAATGAGCTCGTCTAGAGACAGTACCAGAGGCGCTGTCGAGAACGGAACTAGGGCACGCGGCTCGAAGGGGGTCCCCGGAGGGCGCTGTTGCACGGGCGCGCGCCGGAAATAGCGCTGGTGGAGCTCGCGTGTGCAAGGACGACGACGGGGCTCGGGTGCGTCGGTCACCGGACGGCGGGGCTCGCGGGAAGCGAGGACGCCGGAGCTCGGGACAGTGCGGGGGTCCGCGCGCGCTGGAGGAGGCGGCGGCTTGGCCGGCATGTGGGCGACGGACTCGGTGGAACAGCGGGTCGGCGGGGGTACTGTCGGCGTGGAGTCGCCGGGGTCGGCTGTCTAGAATTTGGATTTTGAGGGTTTGGGAGAGTGGTGGAGAAAAGATGGAGAGGGATAGAATTTATAGGGAGAAAATGGAGGTTATGGAAACCCTAGAGTCTCCATTGATGGAGAAATCACTCTTACAGTTTTCCTTTCGGAAAGGAACCGATGGAGAAGAAGAATGGATGGGTCATCCGTTCTAATTTTTAAAGGGTTTCATTCCTAATACTATAACAAACAAATCTACTCTTATATGACAACCAACACTTGGTGGTGTAGTGGTTGTGTCCTATGACTTGGTTTGGAAAGGTGAGGGTTCAAACCTTAGGAGTAATATTATTTTTTCTTTTTCTTTTTTTTTTAAATAACCAAGTCAAGACAAGATTTGGAAAAAGAATGGATTTGGGCTCAGGCCTGGGTCTGGGCTCGAAAATCAAAAAGCCTTGTTATTATAATTTTCGAAATTCTTTTTCACTCGAAAATATTTAATAATATTAATAATAATAATTTTGAAATACTAGTAATAATAATACCAAAACATTATTTAATAATTTAATTACAAACTATGGGTTTCACATTTCGTCTATATTAACTCTCTGGATATATTTTTGATTTCGTCACTTTGCCACTGCGATCTTAGTATTCCTTTATTTCGTCTATATTAATATATTGTCACTTTGCATCTTAGTATTTTTATTTTGTCACTTTGCCACTGCGATCTTTGTAAGAAGTTGACGTGCTCTTCTGAAGAAAAGGCACAGGGTGTAACTACTATTTCACAAATAGTGGATTTAATCCTGAGCTAGAGTTCTCAGGCCTGAACTAGTCCTCCACGAGGGAAACTAGGTTAAAATTCGGCTGTGTTTGCGTATGCTTTCTTGCTCCTTATTTATTTCCGCATTTACTCTGATTACTTTCAGCTTGTGAAAGAGTTTAATTTTTAATTGGCTATTATCGTTATAAACTCTATTCACCCCCTCTAGAGTTGCCATCTGTTCTTCAATTGGTATCAGACCTCTGTTCTCTCTACAAGGACTAACATCCTAGAGCTGATCTGTCATATCCCTATTTTAGAAATAGGTATCTGACTGTATTTTGTATTTTTGGGAAATTTAAATTTGGGTATTGTTAAAATTTTATTGATATTTTCTTGAGGGTGAATTTTATTCACATTATTATTCTTGCCACTATTGTTATTACCATTTTATTATTATTATTATTCCTACTCCTCCCCTTTACCTAACCCTCTCACCTCTCTCTTCACTCTTTCTCTCTCTCTCCCGACCCCTCACTGGACCAGCCCCCTCTCCCTTTCCTTTTCCTTCAGCTCTCTCTCTCTCTCGAGCTCACTCCCTTCCCTCTCCCTCTCGATCTCCCCCTCTCCTCTCCCGCTCTTCCCCGGCCAGCTCCGGCCACCGCTGCCACCATCATCCACCAGTACCGCCCTCCAACGACCGCCGCCACTGCCTTCACTGCTCCCATCACCGCCAGCCACCGTCTCCACCACCACTTCCGCGATCACTGCAGCCACCACCATCATCGTCGCCGTCTCCCTCTGGGTCGGCCTCCTCCGTCGCCACCAGCACCACCACCGCTGCTGCTGCTGCCCCCTCCGTCGGAGCCCGACCGACCCCGGTGAGCCCCGATCTCCCCCGCGCCCCTTCCTTTCCTCTTCTCTCCGGCGGCCAGCACCACCGCTGTGCCGTTGCCGTGCCCGGGCCAGCACCGCCTCGAGCGGCGGGACGCCCTTGGGCTCCGTGCTGCTCGAGCAGCGAGCCAGCCTCGGGCTGCGTGCTCTTCGGGCCACGTACCTCGGTGCACGTTCTGCCTCGAGCAGTACGCTGCTCGATCCGCGTGCGCCTCGTTCTGCGTATGCTTCGGTTTGCGTGCGCCTTATTGGTTTTCGTACACCCTCGATTCATGTGCTTTCTTGGGCAGCGGGACGCCTCGAGCCCCGTGCTGCCTCGGGCACCGTGCCCCATTGGTTTGTGTGTTGCCTCGTTTATGTGTCTCAGCCTTTGTGCCCATCTCGGTTTTCGTGCCGCTCCGATTTGCGTATTACATGCCGTCTTGGTTTGCGTATCACCTTGGACTCTGCACCGCATCGATTTGCGTGTATACGTCGACTTGTATGTCGCATTGATTTGCGTGCTTCCTTGAATCTCGCTCTGTCTCGATTTGCGTACATGCCCCGATTTGCATGTCACATTGATTCGTACGCCATCCTGATATTCGTGATTTTCTCGATCTACGTGTATGTCTCGATTTACGTGCACGTTGTCTCCTGTTCATCTCGATTCTCGTGCGCATCTCGATATACGTGCACGTCTCGGTTTGCGTGTCCGTGTCGGTCCGTGTGCCTCGGTTTTCGTGCCAGATCCCTGTGCTGCTTGCGGGACCCGTACGGTATAGCCTCCTACCATCTTCCGTGCTTCCTGTTATTATTTTATTATTTAATTCTAATGATTGTTATTATGTGTTCTGAGGACCTCGATGGACGTGCTAGCTTGGATCCAGATCGCCGAAGACTTGCTTACCTAGCCGAGCCCTCTAGGCAAGTATCCCTTGCTCATCGGCGGCTCTTGCCATCTCTCCTAGATTTTATTGTATTTAATTTATTATAAATGTATAACCATGAGTAGTGTAGCTTAGCAGTAGAACTGCCATGAAAACCTAGACTAGCTTGGTCCGATACCGGGGTAGACCGTATCGGACAACTCGGATGGGTCATCCACACCTCCGAGGACACGAGCACGACTCACAAGTATGGATTGTCCCCATATGCCCCGTGTCCGACTCGCGGTCGGGTAACGGCTTTGGCTAACTGTTTCTATGAATTTGTTTGTGGCTTGGATATGACTGTGGGTCTTGGTGCGCCCTGCGTGGCGATTCTTGCTGCATGTGTTGGTTTGGCGCCCAGTACGCATTGTAGTGCTGCTGGAGGCCGAGACTTAGTGTTCTCGGCTAGGATTGGTGCCCAGTACGCATGTAGTGCTACTGGTAGCTGAGACTTAGTGTTCTCAGCCCGCGAGTCCGCGATTCTGCGATTCTGCGGCGGGTTGCGCCGAGTGGTTTTAGCCCCTATTCGTAGGGTGCTCCCATCCAGATTACAAAGGAGACTCTGCCGGATTTTTCCAGAATTTCCAGTTGGGAATTTGGTTCGAAGGATTAGACAGAACTATTCCTTTGGTTTGCTGGACTGAACTCATGCATGTTCTTCTTGGTATGGCATCCCTGACCCTATTGCCTGCTAGGTAGACTTCCGACTAGATTAGTCGCCTAGCGTCTTGACCTGTCTTGTCCGTCGGATTGTGTAAGGAGAGCAGTTCTACTCGGGTGAAGGTCTGCAACCCTGGTCCTTGTTTGGTTTAAGGGTTGTGGATCTGATCCAGAGTGGTTCACGCAATCCTTGCCTTTTTGACGGTATCACTCATTGAACTCTTGACCTGTGACCCTTCTTTTTAGATGGTGTTCTAGTTTAGTTGTTATCCCATTATCTGTCCTGTCCGCCGGATTGTGTAAGAAGAGTGGTTCTACTCGGGTGAAGATCTGCAACCCTGGTCCTTGTTTGGTTTAAGGGTTGTGGATCTGATCCAGAGTGGTTCACACAATCCTTGCCATCTTCCGACGGCGTTGATTAGTGTTGACCCATGTGTTGGGATTATGATCTTATTTGAGGATTAACTATGAGGAGATATGATATTGAGATAGTGGTTATGGTAGACTAAGTGGATTCTTAGATAGTGTTACTAGTTCTTTGGTGATGTTCTAATTTGATCAGATATGTCTTGAGGACTCTTGGATTTTGATATTGGTGCGAGTGTCTTAAGGAGCGAATAGAATATCGAGGATATCAATATATGATTATTACTCGACTTCCCAAGCGCCCAGAACCTGGTACCTTTGCTGTATCCCGGTAGTTGGGAGATTTAGTTGCTGATAGCCTGTGATCATTGACTCGGAGGATTCTTGTGAGCCAGAGGGCCTAGCATTGTCTATAGTGATTAGCCTAGTACCAAGTGATCGTATTTTCCTGATATAATATTTATTCCATCGAGAATTGGTAGACTATTGATAGATTGATCCGGTGGGTAGACCGACTTGATGATTGGAGCTGTAGGCTCCCATATATACTTGAGATGTTAATTATAGTAGAGGTTCTGATCTTGTACTTGACCTGATATCCATGCCACGATGTGGGCAGATGACCTCTTGTGACTGACAGAGTTGTCCTTGTCCTAGGCCTGACTACCTGTATCCGTGCTATAAGTCCAGCTTACCCTGTGAGGTGCTGGCCCTGACATTGCACTGCGGTGCCCTTTGTCTATTGGCACTTTGAGGTGCTACTTCCATGATTATATGGCATTGCGATGCCATCTTGATATTCTGGCTATATTATATGATTACCTGCACGGGTATCTGGTAGTTGGCCTATAGTCTTAGCGTGGTTAGGATTGCTTGCTTGCTTGTTGCATAACACTAAGGATGGATCACAACTGGGACTATAGGTGCCGAGGCTGATTCTTACTTAGCGTTCTCGTACTGAGGTACGACATCTAGGAGGATGAGCATGTGACCACGGCATGTGATTCCGGATAAATGTAGGGTTAATCTAGGCAACTAAAAATGGTAGAAGCATTGGGAGGGAACGAATCCCGAGATCGTGCATTACCTGCCGCCACAGGCTCGTCCTGGCGCGTCGGGGTTGGCCGCCACGGATATGGCAGTATCCGACTACTATATGTACTCCTGCTTAGCACGGTGGCCTTCCGAGGGACCGTGCATACCTACCTACTATGCGTTATTTGGCCTCGCTAGCCCTTGCGGGATATGGCACAATCTGAGGATTCCTATATTGCATTGTTGGGGTAACCCAACCTCCACATAGATAGCCGTAGACTTTTGAGTGGCTGCTTATTCACCTAAATTGTATGGCTTGTTGCTTGCTAAGCTGGCTGGCACGTAACGCTGTCCCGGCGCGATGATTCATTCCCTTGTTCTTGTTTGATGTAGGGATGGGTTACCGTTCCGATGACGGACTACGAGTTCCAGTTGGCGATACAAGTATTAGTGGATGTTAGGATGATTGTGATGATCGTTGGTTACTTACGTATTAGTAGTTGGATTGCTGCCTTATATTCTGTAATCGTGCGTTGGTATCGCATGATCCCTTACCTTATTTACTGTTTTTAGATGCTATTCCTGTCATATTATATCCTGCTAGTTTTCTTCGCCCGTCCTTGAGCCTTCCTTTCTGGTACTTGCTACGGTTGGCCTGACCAACCCTGGATTGTTCCCAGATTGCCTGTGACCGACCATGTGGATCTTCCAGACTTGACTTGGAGGACGTGCTTCAGTTCCTGACCATGAGGGAACTGTGTGGGAAGGTATTCTTGTCTACATTATTTCTTATTGTAGACTCTCTGATTATCATATGAGTATTTTTTGTTTTTCATATGATTATCTCTCTTGTCGTTATTTCATCGATTATTGCCTGTGGATATGAGATCAGATTTAGGCCATAGACTGCTTGCTTGCTAGGATACCCAGCAAGATTGACAGCCACGATCGCCGTATGACATTTTATACCTCATACGGAGTAGCTGGCCTAGTCCGTCCCAGTATTTCGGTACTGGGGCGTGACAAGATTTTAGTGGTGGCCCATGCAGGTCTCGTTTTGAGATATTGTTGGGTATCACATGATTGTTGATCTCAGTCCACTATTCCTTGGGATTCTAACTTGCTACACTTGCCCTTCGCTCCCTTGAACTTGTGAATTGGTCCTCATCTCTACCTGGACCTATTTTGCTTTGCCCTGTCTCATTTGTTGTTATCTACCCCTGATCCTTGTTTGATAGATATGATCCTATAGTTGGTCATGTCGATCGTTTTATCCGATGAGATGTCATCTTATCTCCATCATTGGGTTACTTGATTATCTGTCTTGGGTTCTGTACTCTATACCGGTGTTTTACCTTGGTTGATTTCTTGTTATCCCTTTCGTGCGTTGACTTCGTGTTGACTTAGTATCATTATCGCCCTCTTCGAACGTTGGCTGGATTGCTGCGGAATGAAGATTCCATCTGGACTCTGAGGTTGGATATTTTAACATTTGTTGAGTATCCGAGGGATATTCTCGTATCGATTCGGCTTCCTTGATTCCGGACAGTTTCGTACTCATGATTATCTGTTTCAGATATTATTTTTTTGATATACTTTCCATACATTATATTTTGATATGGATCCTTGGTTTGGAGTATTTTCCTAGAAAAGATATCTTGTGGTTATTATTGAAGATATTTTTGGATGTGTGTTACTATTCACCTGGATTTTGGATTTTGATGGTTTTCTAGGACTCGTTATATCGTTATAGATTTTGTGATTTTTAGTGATTCGGATATTTGGGTTATGGATTTGATTCGTTTTGGGTATTTGTCAAGAGTACCGGGTGACCCTAGTATACCTTGACGGCGTGGTAACGAAAGTTGCAGCCGCTCGATTATAGTGCCCTGATGCATCTTTTGCAGCCATTCCGGATGGCGTGGCAAGGAATGATCATGACACACATTTTTCCGATATTAGTAACTACGGTCATCGGTTCGAGACATATATCCTGTATTTTATGATTTGTGAGGATTTTTATGCAGTTGGGATTTTACGTTTTCTGACATTGTTTTCGACATTCTATACTTGTTTTGATTTATGGGGTTATTTCGTATATGCGAGACTTTGATTTTCGAGATTCTTTCGATGTTTTCGATTTACCTTGCGAGTTGATTTATTTAGCGAGACTTGTTCTCTTTGATGTTTTCATATTGAGATTTTGTTCGTTTCTTATTGTATTACTTGATTTCTGTAAGGTGGGTAGAGTTTTCATGGTACCTATATGTACTAGTTTTGAAAATCTTATATACATGATTTCGAAATTTCGAGGACGAAATTTTTGTAAGGTGGGTAGGATGTCATATCCCTTTTTTAGAAATAGGTATCTGAGTGTATTTTGTATTTTTAGGAAATTTAAATTTGGGTATTGTTAAAATTTTATTGATATTTTCTTGAGGGTGAATTTTATTCACATTATTATTCTTGCCACTATTGTTATTACCATTTTATTATTATTATTCCTACTCCTCCCCTTTACCTAACCCCCTCACCTCTCTCTTTACTCTTTCTCTCTCTCTCCCGACCCATCACTGGACCAGTCCCCTCCCCCTTTCCTTTTCCTTCAGCTCTCTCTCTCTCTCGAGCTCACTCCCTTCCCTCTCCCTCTCGATCTCCCCCTCTCCTCTCCCGCTCTTCCCCGGCCAGCTCCGGCCACCGCTGCCACCATCACCCACCAGCACCGCCCTCCGCCGACCGCCGCCACTGCCTCCACTGCTCCCACCACCGCCAGCCACCGTCTCCACCACCACTTCCGCGATCACTGCAGCCACCACCATCATCGTCGCCGTCGCCGTCTCCCTCTCGGCCGGCCTCCTCCGTCGCCACCAGCACCACCACTGCTGCTGCTGCTGCCCCTCCGTCGGAGCCCGACCGACCCCGGTGAGCCCCGATCTCCCCCGCGCTCCTTCCTTTCCTCTTCTCTCCGACGGCCAGCACCACCGCTGTGCCGTTGCCGCGCCCGGGCCAGCACCGCCTCGAGCGGCGGGACGCCCTTGGGCCCCGCACTGCTCGAGCAGCGAGCCAGCCTCGGGCTGCGTGCTCTTCGGGCCACGTGCCTCGGTGCATGTGCTGCCTCGAGCAGTGCACTGCTCGATCCGCGTGCGCCTCATTCTGCGTATGCTTCGGTTTGCGTGCGCCTTATTGGTTTTTGTGTACCCTCGATTCACGCGCTGCCTTGGGCAGCGGGACGCCTCGAGCCTCGCGCTGCCTCGGGCACCGTGCCCCATTGGTTTGTGTGTTGCCTCGTTTATGTGTCTCGACCTTTGTGCCCATCTCGGTTTTCGTGTCGCTCTGATTTGCATACCCGTACCGATTTACGTGCCGCCTTGATTTACGTATCACCTTGTACTCTGTACCGTATCGATTTGCGTGCATATGTCGACTTGTATGTCGCATTGATTTGCATGCTTCCTTGAATCACGCTCCGTCTCGATTTGCGTACTGCCCCGATTTGCATGTCACATTGATTCGTGCGCCATCCCGATATTCGTGATTTCCTCGATCTACGTGAATGTCTCGATTTACGTGCACGTTGTCTCCTGTTCATCTCGATTCTCGTACGCGTTTCGATATACGTGCACGTCTCGGTTTGCATGTCCGTGTCGGTCCGTGTGCCTCGGTTTTCGTGCCAGATCCCTGCGCTGCTTGCGGGACCCGTACGGTATAGCCTCCTGCCATCCTCCGTGCTTCCTATTATTATTTTATTATTTAATTCTAATGATTGTTATTATATGTTCTGAGGACCTCGATGGACGTGCTAGCTTGGATCCAGATCGCCGAAGACTTGCTTACCTAGCCGAGCCCTCTAGGCAAGTATCCCTTACTCATCGGCGGCTCTTGCCATCTCTCCTGGATTTTATTGTATTTAATTTATTGTAAATGTATAACCATGAGTAGTGTAGCTTAGCAGTAGAACTGCCATGAAAACCTAGACTAGCTTGGTCCGATACCGGGGTAGACCGTATCGGACAACTCGGATGGGTCATCCACACCTCCGAGGACACGAGCACGACTCACAAGTATGGATTGTCCCCACATGCCCCGTGTCCGACTTGCGATCGGGTAACGGCTTTGGCTAACTGTTTCTATGAATTTGTTTGTGGCTTGGATATGACTGTGGGTCTTGGTGCGCCCTGCGTGGCGATTCTTGCTGCATGTGTTGGTTTGGCGCCCAGTACGCATTGTAGTGCTGCTGGAGGCCGAGACTTAGTGTTCTCGGCTAGGATTGGTGCCCAGTACGCATCGTAGTGCTACTGGTAGCTGAGACTTAGTGTTCTCAGCCCGCGAGTCCGCGATTCTGCGATTCTACGGCGGGTTGCGCCGAGTGGTTTTAGCCCCTATTCGTAGGGTGCTCCCATCCAGATTACAAAGGAGACTCTGCCGGATTTTTCCAGAATTCCCAGTTGGGAATTTGGTTCGAAGGATTAGGCAGAACCATTCCTTTGGTTTGCTGGACTGAACTCATGCATGTTCTTCTTGGTATGGCATCCCTGACCCTATTGCCTGCTAGGTAGACTCCCGACTAGATTAGTCGCCTAGCGTCTTGACCTGTCTTGTCCGCCGGATTGTGTAAGGAGAGCGGTTCTACTCAGGTGAAGGTCTGCAACCCTGGTCCTTGTTTGGTTTAAGGGTTGTGGATCTGATCCAGAGTGGTTCACGCAATCCTTGCCTTTTTGACGGTATCACTCATTGAACTCTTGACCTGTGATCCTTCTTTTTAGATGGTGTTCTAGTTTAGTTGTTATCCTATTATCTGTCCTGTCCGTCGGATTGTGTAAGGAGAGTGGTTCTGCTCAGGTGAAGATCTGCAACCCTGGTCCTTGTTTGGTTTAAGGGTTGTGGATCTGATCCAGAGTAGTTCACACAATCCTTGCCATCTTCCAACGGCGTTGATTAGTGTTGACCCATGTGTTGGGATTATGATCTTATTCGAGGATTGACTATGAGAAGATATGATATTGAGATAGTGGTTATGGTAGACTAAGTGGATTCTTAGATAGTGTTACTAGTTCTTTGGTGATGTTCTAATTTGATCAGATATGTCTTAAGGACTCTTGGATTTTGATATTGGTGCGAGTGTCTCGCGAAGCGAATAGAATATCGAGGATATCAATATATGATTATTACTCGACTTCCCAAGCGCCCAGAACCTGGTACCTTTGTTGTATCCCGGTAGTTGGGAGACTTAGTTGCTGATAGCCTGTGATCATTGACTCGGAGGATTCTTGTGAGCCAGAGGACCTAGCATTGTCTATAGTGATTAGCCTAGTACCAAGTGATCGTATTTTTCTGATATGATATTTATCCCATCGTGGATTGGTAGACTATTGATAGATTGATCGGGTGGGTAGACCGACTTGATGATTGGAGCTGTAGGCTCCCATATATACTTGAGATGTTAATTATAGTAGAGGTTCTGATCTTGTACTTGACCTGATATCCATGCCACGATGTGGGCAGATGACCTCTTGTGACTGACAGAGTTGTCCTTGTCCCAGACCTGACTACCTGTATCCGTGCTATAAGTCCAGCTTACCCTGTGAGGTGCTGGCCCTGACATTGCACTGCGGTGCCCTTTGTCTATTGGCACTTTGAGGTGCTACTTCCATGATTATATGGCATTGCGATGCCATCTTGATATTCTGGCTATATTATATGATTACCTGCACGGGTATCTGGTAGTTGGCCTATAGTCTTAGCGTGGTTAGGATTGCTTGCTTGCTTGTTGCATAACACTAAGGATGGATCACAACTGGGACTATAGGTACCGAGGCTGATTCTTACTTAGCGTTCTCGTACTGAGGTACGACATCTAGGAGGATGAGCATGTGACCACGGCATGTGATTCCGGATAAATGTAGGGTTAATCTAGGCAACTAAAAATGGTAGAAGCATTGGGAGGGAACGGAATCCCGAGATCGTGCATTACCGGCCGCCACAGGCTCGTCCTGGCGCGTCGGGGTTGGCCGCCACGGATATGGCAATATCCGACTACTATATGTACTCCTGCTTAGCACGGTGGCCTTCCGAGGGACCGTGCATACCTACCTACTATGCGTTATTTGGCCTCGCTAGCCCTTGCGGGATATGGCACGATCTGAGGATTCCTATATTGCATTGTTGGGGTAACCCAACCTCCACATAGATAGCCGTAGACTTTTGAGTGGCCGCTTATTCACCTAAATTGTATGGCTTGTTGCTTGCTAAGCTGGCTGGCACGTAACGCTGTCCCGGCGCGGTGATTCATTCCCTTGTTCTTGTTTGATGTAGGAAAGGGTTACCGTTCCGATGACGGACTACGAGTTCCAGTTGGCGATGCAAGTATTAGTGGATGTTAGGATGATTATGATGATCGTTGGTTACTTACGTATTAGTAGTTGGATTGCTGCCTTATATTCTGTAATCGTGCGTTGGTACCGCACGATCCCTTACCTTATTTACTGTTTTTAGATGCTATTCCTGTCATATTATATCCTGCTGGTTTTCTTCGCCCGTCCTTGAGCCTTCCTTTCTGGTACTTGCTACGGTTGGCCTGACCAACCCTGGATTGTTCCCAGATTGCCTGTGACCGGCCATGTGGATCTTCCAGACTTGACTTGGAGGACGTGCTTCAGTTCCTGACCATGAGGGAACTGTGTAGGAAGGTATTCTTGTCTACATTATTTCTTATTGTAGACTCTCTGATTATCATATGAGTATTTCCTATTTTTCATATGATTATCTCTCTTGTCGTTATTTCATCGATTATTGCCTGTGGATATGAGATCAGATTTAGGCCATAGACTGCTTGCATGCTAGGATACCCAGCAAGATTGACAGCCACGATCGTCGTATGACATTTTATACCTCATACGGAGTAGCTGGCCTAGTCCGTCCCAGTATTTCGGTACTGGGGCGTGACATGATCCATGGCAACCACACAATCCATGATTTCCAATCACGGTGAATGGCAGTCCACTCATAGGCCTCCCCTATTTGATGGAACTAACTACACCTATTGGAAAACAAGGATGAGCTTTTATCTCAAGTCTCTAGACTTTGACCTGTCGACCATCGTCACCGATGGTTACAAAAAGCCCGCCAGGATAGTTGTCAATGGTGATCTCGTTGAGAAATCACATGACAAATATTCTGACGAGGAGAAGGAACAGGCAAGTCTAGACGCGAGAGCTATTAATGCTTTATTCTGTGCTATAGACGGGAATGAGTTCAACAGGGTCTCAACATGCACCACCTCTCACGAAGTATGGAGAATTCTAGAAGTGACGCATGAAGGAACCACCCAAGTCAAGGAATCAAAGATAAGTCGTCTCACTCAAGAATATGAGGCTTTCAAGATGGAGCAAAATGAGACGATCACGCAAATGTTCATAAGATTCTTCGACATCATCAATCCCCTATCTTCGCTCGACAAACAATATACAAATCACGAGAAGATTCGCAAGCTACTTAGGGGGCTACCAAAGATTTGGAACCCTAAGGTGACAGCCATCATAGAAGGAAATGATCTCACAACTATGTCCATGGAGACTTTGATGGGAAAGCTGATGACTCATGAGCTTGACCTCAAAGACTTCGAAGAGCCTGCTCCTAAGGCTAAGGAGATCGCACTCAAAGCTCACCGATGGAGGGCTGACCCCGAAGAGACGGATGACGATAACTCGGAAGGTGATGATCAAGCTCTCCTTATCCGCAACTTCAAGAAATTCCTTCGCTTCAACCGAAGAAAGAAGGAACCACAAGAAGACGACGAAGAAGAGCCAACCTGCTACGGTTGCAAGAAGACGGGACATGTCCGAAAAGACTGTCCATTCTTAAAGAAGAGCAACCGTTATGAGAAACCATACAAGAAGACTTCCTCAAAGAAATATGCTAACACAAGCATTTGGCATGAAAGTGAAGCTAGTGACTCCGAGGAAGAAAAGGACTCTCCTCAAGACACGACAAATGTATGCCTAATGGCAACGTCCGACAAGGTATCAAACGAAACTCTTGATGACTTCACTTTTGATGAACTTGGCGATGCTTTCACCGATTTACTTGATGATCATAAAAAGGTCATTGGTAAATATAAACATGCCAAGGAAAAGATCAAAAGTCATGAAGTCGAAATTCAAAGACTTTCCTTATTGCTTGATAACATTAGAGACACTTCACCCACGGAAGTCACAAATGAGGTATCTAAGCTTAAAATAAGCCTACATGATGTCGAAGCACATATTGAACAACAAACACAAGAAATCACAACACTCAACACGGAACTTGCTGAAGAAAGGAGTAGACACAAGATTTCTATTACTAAGATATATGGTTTGAATGCTAAGATTACTGAACTGCAGGCTGTCTCTAAAAAATTAGAGACTAAATTGGGAAAACAGGTCGCTCAACCTCAAACCCAATCACATGAGACACACACAAAGCATGACACTACTCATACTAGTCACCCACGTCATTCACCTACAGCACGTAATCATGCATACATATACACATACTTTCACAATGCACACAAACCACATGCACGTAGAAATAATTCTCATATGTCACAGAATCATCATGCTACACATAGATACAATCATCACCATGTTGCACAAAAACAAAATCACCATCACTCTACATATAGACATCATCACCATGCTATTCCATATAGACAATATCACCATGCCACTCCACATCACTCTATATATAGTCATCATCACCATGCTAGCTCTACATATCATCATGCTACTCCTCATCACTCTACTTATAGACATCATCGGCATGCTCCTAACATAAATAGGAATGATATATGTACTTATTGTGGATTACATGAACACATTTCACCACAATGTAGAATTAGAAGATTGGTAGATAGAAAGATATATGCATGGTTTCCGAAAACTAATTTTTCAGGACCCTCAAGAACTTCGGTACCAAAGGTCACATCTACTCTTGATGTAGGTGGATCTTCCCTCCTCAACTAAGAGTAAGTGGATTCTCGATAGTGGATGCTCGCGGCATATGACGGGAGACGCAAATCTTTTCGCATCACTATCGATGAAGAGAGAAGGATACGTATCCTTCGGTAACAACCTAAAAGGGTATATTATAGGTAATGGTATTATTGGTCATCCTCCCTCTCCCGTAATAAAGGATGTCTGCCTAGTGACCGAGTTAAAGCACAACCTGCTCAACATTAGTCATCTTGCTGACCATGGATACGTATCCTCCAGGCTATCGACTAAGAAGCTAGTTAGAGGCTTGTCCGACATCACATTCAAAAAGGACACGGTATGTGCCGAATGTGAATTGAATAAGAAAACCAAGTCCTCTTTTCATTCCATAAACTCTGTAAGCACTACTAGACCCTTGCAATTACTTCATATGGATTTATTTGGCCCTAGTAGAGTAGCCAGTCTTGGTGGAAAACTGTCACGACCCGATCCCAAATAATTGGGTCGAACCGGATCATGCCCAGCCTGCACCGTTGTTGAGACGGCGGCAGTAAGCTGTATCACTCATGCAGGTAAATAAACAACACAGTCTAATTGTCACAACTTTAATAATTCGAATAGTTTAAAAAAACTTTTTATAATAAAATGAAAGATACATCTGTAATACACTGTTTCCCACAACATCATGAATTATAAAAGAAGAAGAAAAATCTAGGCATCCAGCTCATCAGTCTCGAGATCATCGTCCTCTAGTTGGAATCTCAGGAAAAATACCGTGGAACAAAGCATCATCAGCGATACCTAAAATGTTGGGTCTCCAGTCAGGAGGGAGCAAAGTACAATTACGAATATCCAATAATTCAAATAATAATTTGAAATTTGCAATGTTAAACAATTTGAAATACTTTAACAATATTATTCAACAATTCTACAATTGAAAACAATGTGATTTGAGTAGGTAACGAACTATGACCGGCTTGGGATGATTCAATTATATCCTATTGATACGGTCCGACCTATCCTCGTGTATAGGAGGAATCAGCTTGCACAATCAATGATGCAATATAGGGGTATTGGTCATAGACGCTACACTACTCCCCCAATATCCCGAGTCAATCAGATTCAATCAATGAGTCAATATTCGAACTCTAGGAGAGAGTTCCGTGTAGCAATGTGGTTTAAAATTGCAATAAAACAATTACTAGATAAATTACCAAATAGACATAACTGCACTTGCCTTTGTTATTGTGACTGGATCGAGAGTCTATACCGGGGAACTAGGTCAAACACTTCCCCGAAATCCTACATTTGAGATTCCAGACTTAGAAACAATATTCAACCCATATCTAGATGTGCTAGTTACAATCTCTAGTAGTAATGTCCTAATCAGGTTTTAAGTTGTATTAATCTACAGCTAACGATTACGTCACAACTACGTGCGTTGATTAAGCCGGTTAATTGAATTATTTGGAAATACACGAGAATCAATTACAATTTGGAAAACTTTGTGTTTTGTAGTATATTTATAAAAATACAATTTCTTTTAGCGATAAACCGTGAATTAATAATATTTTATTCATTTTAACTAAATTCGTAATTAACCAGTAATCGCGATCTAATCTACGATTTATGCGACTAACCAAAAACCACCCAAATTACATCCACCAGAAAAAGAAAAATAAAATAAACTACGCTACACAATACAGTGGCACAGCTAATGGTCCTAAGGTGGGCTTATGCCCTGTACAATTTTCTTTTACATCAAATAAGAGAAAAGTGATTTAATTAATAAATAAAGTGCAGTAATTAAATAACTATAATATATAGCCTAAATATTAAATAAAATAATTAAAAATGAAAGCTATGAGTCTCAGACTCGGTCCATTCCTCAAAATTCGGCTAATATCCCAACGTCCGGTCGGACCGGTGCGTTTGCATTTTGCCGGGGCCCACAGACCGGTACGGTCGTCGCCCGAAAAATCAGTTTAGAAATTCATTTTCGAAAACCAATTTTGAAATCAATATAAATATAGTTTTTGTAAAAATTTGGGTAGCACTTCCTCTATTTCGGGACAAACCCAAAACTGGGAAATGCGCCACGGAAAACCTGCAATTATTCCAACCCAAAATAATCCCGCAAATATCCACCAAAATATTTTCAAGCCACCAGAAATAATTCCCAAACAACCGAATTTCCTGAAATATCCGAGAATTCCATAATCAAACCAATCCACACAAACCAGCAGATAAAATCACAGAAAAAAATAAGCTAACGCAGCTAACCGAAAATACTACGCTGCTAACCGGATTTCCCAAAGGGAAACCGGGGACCGATCCTCATCATGGACTCGACACGGGAGGGACGAACTACTCTGATTATCAAGAAATTTATCGAGAGGCTCGATGACGGAGTCCGAAGGGTGGCCTCGGACTCGGGACGCGCCGTCATGGACTCGAGAGTCTCCGGACAGCGGGTCAGGGAGCCGACGAGCCGCGGGAAGCGGGGACAGCGGGTCTATGACCAGGAACGGGCCGGACAACAGAACATCGGGCCGGAGAGGGTCCGCGGGAAAAGCTCGCGAGCAGATCTGACCCGCTGGAAAGCGGCAGCAGCCCGCCGGAAGGGCTCGCTGGACGGGGTGGCTCAGGGTGGCTCGGGATGGCTGGCTAGGGCAGCCTCGCCGAAGAGAAGGGGGCGCGCACGGCGGCGCGGGCCGGTCGCGTGGAGGCGCTGACGGCGGGGGTCCGCCGGGAGGAGCGCGGGAAACCGCAGCGGGGAGGAGCTCCGCCGGGGGTGGCGCTCGGCGCGGGGAGGAGGGGCCGCGAACGCTGGGCGCGGACGGCCGGAAGGGGTCGCGCGGTGGGGAGAGATCGCCGGAGATGGGCGGTCGACGACGGGGCGGTCGGCCAGAAAGGCGCTGAACCCGCGGGAGAGGGGCTCGCGCGCGGGGCTTCCGTCGGTCGGGGCGCGGCAGACAGCAAGGAGGACGCGCGGGGAGACGTGGCCTCGGAGAGAGACTCGACGGGTGGCGGCCGGAGAGACCGGATCTAGGGCTTGGGAAGGATTAGGTGGGAGTGGGTTTCTTTCTCCAGTGAGAGGGAGAATGAGAGTACGAGGGAGAGAATGAGTTGGTAAGATGAGAGCTTCTCTTCTGTTGAAGAGATGGGATAAGAGGGGAGTTAAATAATGGGGAGTGGCTGTGAGGTGTGTGGAGAGTAGCAAAGGGAGGGAGAGAGTTAAGGAGGAGTTGAGAATGTGAAACGAGGGGTTGTGAGGAGTTACGAAAATGAGGTGTGAGTTGTTGAACGTGGGAAGGGGAAGAGGTGATGGTCCAAATTGGACCGGCTCTCCCAAACATTTTTTTTTATAATTAAACCAAATTCAAATCAGAATTGAGAAATAAAAAGAAGGGATTGGGCTCGGGCCTGGGTCTGGGCTCGGACTCGGGTCTGGGTCCGAAATCAAAAATCCAAGTTGTTATAATTTTCAAAAATCCTTTTTCACCCAAAATAATTAATAGTAATATTTAATAATAATAATTTTAGAAAACGCTAATAATAATACCAGAATATTATTTAATTAATAAATACAAATTATGGGTTTCACAAAAACTCTACGCTTTTGTCATTGTTGATAATTTTTCTAGATTTACATGGGTTTTCTTTCTTACAAATAAAAGTGATGCTATTTCGGTTTTCAAGATTTTTGTAAAGAAAGTTCAAAACGAAAAAGGCTACATGATTACTCGAATCCGAAGTGATCATGGAGGCGAATTCGAAAATACAGATTTTGAAAAGTTTTGTGATTCTAATGGTTTTGATCATGAGTTTTCTTGTCCAAGAAATTCTCAACAAAATGGTGTTGTGGAGCGAAAGAATAGAACTCTTAGCGATATGGCTAGAGTCATGTTGAACAAGTTCTCACTTCCGAAATACTTTTGGGCTGAAGCTGTCAGTACAGCCTGCCACATTTTAAATAGGGTGCTTATTTGTCCTATTACGAAGAAAATACCCTATGAGCTTTGGTTTGGGAGAACCCCAAATGTTTCTTATTTTAGAGTTTTTGGTTGTAGATGTTTTATCCTTAACACCAAAGACAACTTAGGCAAATTTGATGCCAAAGCTGACGATGGTATTTTTCTTGGCTATGCTGCCAAGAGCAACGGATATAGAGTATTTAACAAACGCTCATTAATTATGGAAGAGTCTACAAATATGACTTTTGATGAAGATAACAGTGCAGCAGCTACTCTTGATGATGATGTTGAGCCATCAACTTCTACTCCAATGAATACCACAACCGAAACCAATTCTCGGGAGGGCTTGCCAAAGAAATTCTCTTTCAAGCCGTCACATCCAGAAAATTTGGTAATAGGTGAGGTTTCACGTAGAGTAACTACTAGATCATCATTAAGAGACTCTATTGCTAGCACTGCCTTTATTTTACAAATTGAGCCGAAAAATATTTTAGAAGCTTTTAATGATAAATTTTGAATTTCTGCTATGCAAGAGGAACTCAACCAATTCGAGAGGAGCCAAGTATGGGAACTCGTTCCTAAACCAGCTAATCACTCGATCATTGGTACTAAATGGGTTTTTAGAAACAAAGTAAATGAAGATGGTTCAGTCACACGCAACAAAGCTCGTTTAGTAGCCCAAGGATACAACCAAGAGGAAGGTATCGACTACGATGAGACGTATGCTCCTGTTGCTAGATTGGAATCCATTCGGATGCTTTATGCATTTGCAAATTTTCAAAATTTCAAATGGATGTTAAAAGTGCTTTCTTGAATGGATTTATTAAGGAGAAAATTTATGTAAAACAACCTCATGGCTTTGAAAATCACAAATTTCTCGACCATGTTTTCAAGCTGAAGAAAGCACTATATGGCCTCAAACAAGCCCCTAGAGCTTGGTATGAACGGCTAAGCAATTTCTTGCTTGAGAAAAGTTTTTCTAAAGGAAAAATTGACACCACATTTTTCATAAAATCTTTTAAAGACACTATTCTCTTAGTCCAAATATACGTAGATGATATTATATTTGGTTCTACTGATGAAACCCTCTGTCAAGATTTTGCCAAGTGTATGCAGACCGAGTTTGAGATGAGCATGATAGGGGAGCTCAACTACTTTCTTGGACTGCAAGTCAAACAAATGTCAAATGGAACTTTCATCTGTCAGTCAAAGTATACAAAGGACATGCTGAAGAAATTCGACCTTGACAACGTCAAACCAATCAGCACTCCAATGGCTACTACAACTAAACTAGAACCAGATGAAAGCGGCAAACCCGTGGACCAACATAAGTATCGAGGTATGATAGGCAGTCTACTCTATTTAACTGCTAGTCGCCCTGATATTATGTTTAGCGTTTGCCTGTGTGCTAGATATCAAGCAAATCCTAAGGAATCACACATGACTGCTGTTAAGCGTATCTTTCGATACCTTAAGGGTACGGTTACAGTGGGCCTATGGTATCCCAAGTCAACATCATTTGACCTCATTGGTTACTCTGATGCTGATTTCGCCGGATGCAAGGTCGACCGTAAAAGTACTAGCGGTACGTGTCATTTATTAGGAAAGGCTTTAGTCTCTTGGTTTAGCAAGAAGCAGAATTCTGTCGCACTATCCACAACAGAAGCTGAATACATCGCAGCTGGACGTTGTTGTGCACAAATTCTGTGGATGAAGCAAACCCTTGAAGACTACAACTTATCTTTTATGCACATTCCAATCTTTTGTGACAACACTAGTGCTATAAATCTCACTAAGAATCTCATTTGTCACTCACGCACGAAGCACATTGAAATACGTCACCACTTTTTGCGTGATCATCAGCAAAATGGCACTATTAACTTAGAATTTATTGACACTGATCATCAGCTAGCAGATTTCTTCACAAAACTATTATTCGAAGAGCGCTTCAATTTTCTCTGTCGTGAACTTGGAATTTTGGATGAAGCTATTATTAATTTAAATAAACCTACGTAAATATCGAGTATGTCTTGATTCTTTTATGATAAAATTGCTATGGGTACAAGTCGAAAGGGCCCTTCTGACAATAAGGCGTAAAAGCCTAAGCGACACGGTGCAGTAGTCCTCAGGACTACCGCTAGCTGGGATCCGGCCCCTGCAGCTAACCCATGACAGCTTCAAAATATTGAATTATGACATAATTTCTTGTTTATTACATGGTTCATTTTTAATTTATCACATGCTAAAATGCAAAATTTTGAAACTTTACTTTGCTTCAAAGTTAACTTTCTGTCATTCTCCACTTGAGTCTTTCTTGTATATGTCCTCACTTTTCTTTTCCTTTGCTAAAATGCAAATTTTCCAAACTTCACTTTGCTTCAAAGTTATTCGCTACTTGGATCCGGATGTAGCCTTAGTGGACCCTAGTCGTTCCTTCACTGATCCATCAGACGACGCTGGGCTTTCACGAGCTCGATGATGGATATGGACTTCTAATTGCTGCTGCTACTGAGGATCTTAGCTTATGATTTATGCAGTTTGGATTTTAGTTGATATAGTCGCTTTTATGCACTTTGATTGTATTAGACTTATTATGAGTTGTGACTCTTGAGACATTTAGTAGTTTTATCAGTTTCTATGCAGTTTCTTCTATTATCTTTTGGTGTGCTTGCCAGTTCTTATTTGATTATGGTTAATTACTAAATGCCAAAATGGGGAGATATTTTGGTATATTCTATATTCTTTTTGTCTCTGTATCTGTGCTTTTGGGAGAATGTTCTTATCAGGCCAACAAGATTCAAAGCAATATTTACGGGGGAGCTATTTTTTAAGCTCGGCACTGATTACGGGGGAGCTATACTTTTTGTCCTTAAATGTGCCCAGGTATGAATATTGAATATACAATTATTATTTTGTCAATTATCAATATAGGGGAGATTGTTGACACAAAGTCACAGTCAACCAAATATTGATAGAATTGACTAAATAATACTTGTGATTATTCAATACGACACATGAAGACTACATCCAGCACAAGTCAGACGACAGCCCAGTTTTGTAATGCAAGTCATTTTTTAGTCTGTATTTTATAAACTTTATGGAGTCTAGACTTATGTAAGCTGAGTTGTGCTGAGCATCTGAGACTTAACCTATACCCTACCCAAAATCCAAAAGCTCCACACACATCCAAATAAGCCCATTGGACCAATGACCCATTCTGTTCTCTGGAGACAGAGTTCGGGCCGAACTCTGCCTCCACACAGAGTTCGGGCCGAACTCTGTCCCCTAAAAATCAGCACCCTAATTTTTAGGGTTGGCTGGTTGCAAGTTGTCCAACGGCCAAATTTTTGAATGATCCAACCAGAATTCTGGCCGAATTCTGCCTACCTGGTATCCTATAAATAGGCCATGAATTCTCTCATTTTATATCATCCAATCTTCTCTTCTCTTCTCTCTAAAGCTCAATACAAGCCATACCCTTCTTCATCTACTAGCCACAAGCTCCCTAAGCCTCAAGTGCTCAGCATTTTTCAGTTAGGAGTTTGTGCAAGAGTTCAAGAAGTCGCTTGGAAAATTTCAAGCATCGCCACTGCGATCTTTGTAAGAAGTTGACGTGCTCTTCTGAGGAAAAGGCACGGGGTGTAACTACTATTTCACAAATAGTGGATTTAATCCTGAGCTAGAGTTCTCAAGCCTGGACTAGTCCTCCACGAGGAAAACCAGGTTAAAATTCGGCTGTGTTTGCGTATGCTTTCTTGCTCCTTATTTATTTTCGCATTTACTCTGATTACTTTCAGCTTGTGAAAGAGTTTAATTTTTAATTGGCTATTATCGTTATAAACTCTATTCACCCCCCTCTAGAGTTGCCATCTGTTCTTCAGGATAGTCGTCCAGCGCGTCCACCCTCTAGGCTGACCCTGAACTTGAATTTGAACACTTTAAACATCTCTACTATTATAATGCGGCTTGAAAATGACTTAAAAATAAGCCGTCTAAGTCGTATGTATATCCTCCGTTAAGTAATTTTTTTTTAATTTTTCTAACTTTCACCGTGTGTATATCCCTCGCTTAACAAAATCCTAATTTATTTATAATTAACTGATCATAAATCCAAATTTCTATAAACATATATAAAATAAATACAAATTAAAATATATTCAATGTTTAAATTATATTTAAACTAAACAATGATATTATCAAGACATATATCCAATTTTCTACAAAGATATCTATAACAAATTTTAATTAAATATATTCAAATCATACTTAACTATTTTAACATAATTTAAATATAATATATATATATATATATATATATATATATATATATATATATATATATATGTTCTAATAATACGAGGGGGTAAATTATTTTTGTGCGAGTAAATTAATTAATGTTCCAAAATAAAACACATAAAACATACTATTGGGTTTTACGGGTCGGGTTGCATATGTATATATCCAGTACGTCTGTTTGGAAAAAATAGAAAAGTACGTACTAGTGAGATCACATATTCTTCCGTTACCAACATTAATTTGTCATTTTCTCAATAAACTCTATTAATTATTCTCCTCAAACAAATGTGAGCGAACATGTCGAACTTTTAATTATGCCATGTCGAGTTCTAATATAAGTGTCATATATACCCCTAAGGAACTTATAGTCGTGCATGGTGATGATCTCATGTTAAGTTTGAGCAGCAGAAGGTTTCCCAAGATTTACTGGAAAGTGTTAAAATCAATAGTTGACAAAAATTGTACAGCAGAATCATAAAAATCATGAAAATGGTTTTCATGCAAGTTTAAACTTACTCCTAAGATCTTCTTAAAGGTGTCTTAGCAAATCCTTGCTTATGTGATCGTATCGATCAATAACAATCTATAATCTATAATATAAAGCACAGTAAATTTTTGGTCCGATCCATGTGTTTTGGTTCAACGATGATGAAAGGACTAAAGTGTCCCTCTCACTATAAGAGAGGAGGAGGCCCCATGTTGGGTGCGGAGCAACCGGTTGTTCCAACGGCACCCCCACTTCCAGCTCCTCTTGTACCATCCCTTCCTCCGTCGCTTCCGATCCATCCTCGTCCACGCCGTTGTCGTCGGCCTCTTCTGCAACCCCTTCGTCGCAAACGCGCCGCCGACACCGACCCATCCTTCGCCGCCTCCTTCTCCACCATGACCAACCTCAACCCCTTCTCCTTCAACACCGCCATCGCCATCTTCGCCGACCCGCTCTCCATCTACTCCAAAATGCTCCGCCGCTGTCACGACCCGTTACCCAAATTGTTGGGCCGGGCCGAGGCATGTCCAGCCTACGCTTAAGATAAAGCGCAGTAAGCTGTTCTAGAGATAACAAGACAAGACTAAATGTGCTAACAGTTCTATAAGTGAAGAAGAATCATAAATGCTCCAAACACAAAAGTCGTCGTATATAGTGAAATATCTAAGTACAAGTAAACTGAAATGTAAAACTGGATACATGTCCAGTTACAAAATGGTATAGTCTAATACATGACTACACTAAGTATCCCAAGTAGCTAAGCAAACTAGACGAGTCTCCCCGCAGGAACATCCTCGTAAAGCAGAGCCGGGTCCTCGGCAGTAACTCCATAGTATGAGTCGTAGAGTAACTCCTCCTCAGTAAGTATACCTACAACGTTATCCTGTCAGGACGGGAGCAAGTACTGTTTTCTAGCAAACTAGCATATGAAACATGGCAATGAACATAGAAGAAATAACTGGAAACATGGCATCACACAATCTATCATGGCAAGGATACATATGTCATAAAGACAGATGTATATGTAATGTTTAAAACTATAGCAGGTACGTGATCGGTCAATAGGTATACAATGTGCTGTGGCACATAATAAAATGTACTTCCGTACAAGTGATAGGGCGAGAGATGTACATACGCACAAATCCGCCTTGGTAAGTAAGGCCTACGGTGCCGTAACATATAAAATAAAACTTTGCTCGGTACTATGTAAGGGGGGCATGATCACGTACAATACTATCAGTTTTCCCATAACCCATACTCTAATCATGTGAGAGATACAAAGAAACTGTCTAAGCATGGTAGTAATGGAAAGTACAATATGTGATGTTTTAACTTGCTACCCCAAGGATCAGCATTTAATATGGTGGGTTTTGCAGTTCATTTATGTGACAATATGTAAAGTTTGTAGAAAGTACTTGCCTCTAGCAAAGCAAAACAAGCTGCGATAAATGTGCTATAGATGTCCGGTAACTCGTCACTGTAGCAATAAATACAATAAACTTAGCTTTTACACTAAACTAAAATACTAGGACACTAATTGGTGCGACACGACTTGTGACTGGGCACCTAGCCAAAAATGATGACTTGGAATAGGAGACCAATGTGGGGTGACACACTATGTTAACTAACTTTCTAGGTTCTTTATACTAGTGAGGGATGGGGTTCAACACGACTAAAACTCCAAATAACACAAAAAGCTACAAGTCGTAATTAATCAATAAATAAATTAAAAGATCATTGTGTTCTAACAATTTTAGAGATAGACAAAAAGTCTAGTTTTTCTTAAAGTAAAGTACCAAAGTGATCCTTGTTAATCATAGAAATTTATTATAATTTTTTTGGAATTTATTAACCAGTACAAATATTTTATAAAAATCAGTTTTTCTTAGTATACAGAAAATAAGTTTTGGTTTCATATGCCAAACTAGGGGCAAAACAGTAAATTAAATACTACAAAAATTTATACTAAATTAGCTAACTTAACATAGTATCTAAAAACTATTTTTCCATAATTTTAGCAATACTTTAAGTATTTTTAGAAAATCAAAAACAGCATTGTACACAACAATTTAATTATCTGCGTATTTTGTCCATGTATATTATTTGAACCAAAGTTCAAATACAGGACCCAAGGCCATGAATCAAGTCCAATATGACTTGAACAGGTCTTGAATGTGTGAAAACACATTTGAGCCCAAATACCCATGCTAGGCTTGGACACCAAATGGTTGCAGTAATTTAAATATACAGAAAATACTAAGTGGTAGAAATGCAAAATAAATATTAATATTTTAATAAGGTAAAGTTTTTACATAGTAACTATAAAAGTATGAACATTATTTTATATAAATAATTTACACTAAGCTAAGTAAAATACGTATAGGAAATAATATATATATATATATATATAAATATAGGGATATTTATATATATATAGGAAAATGCTTAACTATAATATTATATATATATATACAAATATATGTATACATACATACATATAAGAAAATACTTAACTATATAATATATATATATATATATATACAAAATTAATGTATACATATACATATAATAGTATGTATATAATAATATATATATACATAAGGAAATATATATACATAAATATATATGTATACATAATACATATATATATATACATACATAAAATAATGAAGTATACATATATATATATATATATATATATATATATATATATATATATATATATATATATATAAACAGCAAATATATATACCTAAATATAGTATGTATAATAATACATATACACATATATACAAATATATGTATACATATATATATAACTATATATAAAAAAACAAAAGAAAAAGAAAAAAAAAAGGAAAAGAAAAAAGAAAATAAACAGCAGCAAAGAGGGGGGGCTCGAACTCGGGCTAACCGAGCGGGGGGGGGGGGGGGGGGGGGGGCAGATTTTATTCGGGTCGGGCTGACCAGGGGGTCGGCCCATGCTTTGTGTTAGGGGTAGGGTTTGATTAATTATATTTCATTTTAGGTTAGATTAATAAATAATAATAAAAATACGTCCTGTGTCCAGACAGTTCAGGACACAGGTATTATCGTGTCGAAGGCCATGCACAGTCCCAGGACACGATACGCACGTGTCCGAGGACCGTGCTGAACTCGTCGTGCCTAGGCGAACCACTTACCCAAAACTTGGACACATGCGACACGAGAATCACACAGTCACTCACGTGTCCGGTCGTAGCGGTGGAAGTCGGGGTGGCGATCGGCCTGTTCCGGCGTCGTGGTCAAGGCGCTGCGGTGGCGCTGGGCGCGGCTCAGCGCGACGCGTCTGATGGTGGTGGTTTCGGGCGGTGGTGCTCGGCGTAGGGGCTGGACGGGGGCTCGCCGGAGTAGAGCTAGGGTTTGGGGTTCGTCGGGGAAGAAAGGGGGTTGGGGTGGTCGGTTAGGGTTAGGGTTTGATTCAGGGGGAGAGGGGGAGTTTAAATAGAGTCTTTAGGGCGGTGGGGGCAGTCGAGAAAGGCGGGGGCAGCGGCGGCGAGTCGGTCGGGCAGGGGAGAGAGAGAGGGGGGGGAGCTGTCGGTCGGGGGGGGGGGGTTTGGGTAAATTGCATTTAGGTCCTTAGGTTTTTGGGTATTACAAATAGGTCCTAATCAAGTTAAAATGCAACTAATAATTTGCATTCCGCATTAAATAACAATTCATTTATTACAAATCAATATAAAAACAATTCTAATAATTGCAAAACCATATTAAAACAATTCTAATATTTACAAAATGATATTTAAACAATCTAATTAATCACAAAAATCAATTAAAACATTTTAGAAAATTACAAATCAATATTTTTGTATTTAAAACTTATTTAAAATTCATTTAAAATTCATTTAAAAATTCTAGAAAATTCCTAAAATCATATTAAATTATTTTAAAACCAATAATGATATTTAGTAATTAATTAACACTAGTTTAAAAATTTTGAAAAAATTAGGGGCTTACAAGTCTTCCCTCCTTGAAAAATTTCGTCCTCGAAATTCACAAGGATTGAAGACCCTACAACATTCTAACATAGCAAGCAATGCAACAAATGACTAAGGCTACGATCAAAACTAACCTCCCGAAACCTGTTCCGGCTCCGGCTCAAGGACTAGGCTATAAGTCTTCCCCTGGGGTCCCTTGGCTACTGGGCAGTCCCGAATCTGATGGATGGCAGACCCACAAGCTAAACACTGCCCTAAACTCTTCCTGCAGACGACGAATTCATGTCCCGGTCTTCCGCAGAAAGAACATATAGCTCCCTTCTGTTGCTGCTGCTGTCGGGGTCCTGGGGCTCTAACTGGCTGGGTTGGGTGATGTGATGTAGGGGGATGGTAAGTCTGCTGGGGTGGCGTCGGCGCTCTCTGCTGGAAAGCCTGACGCTTGGATGGTCCCTCATGGTGTACAGAAGCCGGCCTCTTGCTAGACAGAAGACGCTCCTCAATGCTCCGGGCTAACTCTAGGCTCTGGTAATAGTCAGTCGTACCGTTCGCCACTATAAGAATGCCAATGTCTGGAACTAGACCATGGCAAAACCTACGGGTCATCTCCTCTGGATCAGCAACCAGACTAGGAGCAAAACGGCTCAGGCGACTAAACTCTCCCGCATAGTCATCGACATGACGGTTCCCCTGCTGGATGTTCTGGAATCTTAGCCCCATGGCTACTCTAGCAGTGGTCGAGAAGAATTTCTTCTTGAACTGGGTCTTAAACTGGTCCCAGGTGGCTCTACCTCTCGCGAACAACGGCTCATTCCTGAACCAAACTCCGGCTAAGTCTATCAGCAGAAATCCTGCTGCCTCGACCTGAAGGTCATCCGGCATCCTAACTCCCAGAAGCTTCCTCTCTACAGAATCTAGCCAGTCATCAGCTACTACTATGCCCTCAGTCCCTGAGAACTCCTTAGGATTCAGACCCATGAAGTCCTTGATCGTCCCCGCTTTCTGCCGTGGCTCTACATGTAGTGGGGCTACGGGACGTCCCTCAGAACGCTCCATGCTCTGGCGGAGTAGGGTAGTCTGCTCCTGATGGGTTGTTAGGAACCCCTGGATCAGTGTGAGCAGCTAGGTCCCGTCGAGAGTGACGGAAGCCTGGGTGGGTATAGTGATAGGGGGTGGTGGAAGTATCGGGTCCTGCCGGGCCTGGGATGTGGAAGGTGGTATCTGGGTCTGTGGATCTGTGGAGTGGGGGAAAGTGGTAGGTGGAGGTGTATCAGTCGACTGGTCAGCTGACTGGATATGGAGGGCCCCATTCTCGGGGGTAACGTACTGGGATGAACGGGTAAGCACCATCTAAAATACATAAAAAGACTTATAAGGACTTGTTTAAAGTAAGCAATCATATGCAAGAAAATCTAATTATAATAGCAATTATGTGATGTATTTCCTATGTTGCAATCCTAGCATTCCTCTAAGTGTTCTAAGCGTCTTTCCTAATGTTGTCTAATTACCTTAAGTTCCTAATTGCAGGCATGTTTGGTACAATAACGTAACCAAACAATTTAGTCAGGACCTTGCATGGGCCACCAAAAAAACATGTCACGACCCGTTACCCAAATTGTTGGGCCGGGCCGAGGCATGTCCAGCCTACGCTTAAGATAAAGCGCAGTAAGCTGTTCTAGAGATAACAAGACAAGACTAAATGTGCTAACAGTTCTATAAGTGAAGAAGAATCATAAATGCTCCAAACACAAAAGTCGTCGTATATAGTGAAATATCCAAGTACAAGTAAACTGAAATGTAAAACTGGATACATGTCCAGTTACAAAATGGTATAGTCTAATACATGACTACACTAAGTATCCCAAGTAGCTAAGCAAACTAGACGAGTCTCCCCGCAGGAACATCCTCGTAAAGCAGAGCCGGGTCCTCGGCAGTAACTCCATAGTATGAGTCGCAGAGTAACTCCTCCTCAGTAAGTATACCTACAACGTTATCCTGTCAGGACGGGAGCAAGTACTGTTTTCTAGCAAACTAGCATATGAAACATGGCAATGAACATAGAAGAAATAACTGGAAACATGGCATCACACAATCTATCATGGCAAGGATACATATGTCATAAAGACAGATGTATATGTAATGTTTAAAACAGTAGCAGGTACGTGATCGGTCAATAGGTATACAATGTGCTGTGGCACATAATAAAATGTACTTCCGTACAAGTGATAGGGCGAGAGATGTACATACGCACAAATCCGCCTTGGTAAGTAAGGCCTACCGCACCGTAACATATAAAATGAAACTTTGCTCGGTACTATGTAAGGGGGGCATGATCACGTACAATACTATCAGTTTTCCCATAACCCATACTCTAATCATGTGAGAGATACAAAGAAACTGTCTAAGCATGGTAGTAATGGAAAGTACAATATGTGATGTTTTAACTTGCTACCCCAAGGATCAGCATTTAACATGGTGGGTTTTGCAGTTCATTTATGTGACAATATGTAAAGTTTGTAGAAAGTACTTGCCTCTAGCAAAGCAAAACAAGCTGCGATAAATGTGCTATAGATGTCCGGTAACTCGTCACTGTAGCAATAAATACAATAAACTTAGCTTTTACACTAAACTAAAATACTAGGACACTAATTGGTGCGACACGACTTGTGACTGGGCACCTAGCCAAAAATGATGACTTGGCATAGGAGACCAATGTGGGGTGACACACTATGTTAACTAACTTTCTAGGGTCTTTATACTAGTGAGGGATGGGGTTCAACACGACTAAAACTCCAAATAACACAAAAAGCTACAAGTCGTAATTAATCAATAAATAAATCAAAAGATCATTGTGTTCTAACAATTTTAGAGAGACAAAAAGTTTAGTTTTTCTTAAAGTAAAGTACCAAAGTGATCCTTGTTAATCATAGAAATTTATTATAATTTTTCTGGAATTTATTAACCAGTACAAATATTTTATAAAAATCAGTTTTTCTAAGTATACAGAAAATGAGTTTTGATTTCATATGCCAAACTAGGGGCAAAACAGTAAATTAAATACTACAAAAATTTATACTAAATTAGCTAACTTAACATAGTATCTAAAAACTATTTTTCCATAATTTTAGCAATACTTTAAGTATTTTTAGAAAATCAAAAACAGCATTGTACACAACAATTTAATTATCTGCGTATTTTGTCCATGTATATTATTTGAACCAAAGTTCAAATACAGGACCCAAGGCCATGAATCAAGTCCAATATGACTTGAACAGGTCTTGAATGTGTGAAAACACATTTGAGCCCAAATACCCATGCTAGGCTTGGACACCAAATGGTTGCAGTAATTTAAATATACAGAAAATACTAAGTGGTAGAAATGCAAAATAAATATTAATATTTTAATAAGGTAAAGTTTTTACATAGTAACTATAAAAGTATGAACATTATTTTATATAAATAATTTACACTAAGCTAAGTAAAATACGTATAGGAAATAATATATATATATATATAAATATAGGGATATTTATATATATATAGGAAAATGCTTAACTATAATATTATATATATATATACAAATATATGTATACATACATGCATATAAGAAAATACTTAACTATATAATATATATATATATATATATATACAAAATTAATGTATACATATACATATAATAGTATGTATATAATAATATATATATACATAAGGAAATATATATACATAAATATATATGTATACATAATACATATATATATACATACATAAAATAATGAAGTATACATATATATATATATATATATATAAAAACAGCAAATATATATACCTAAATATAGTATGTATAATAATACATATACACATATATACAAATATATGTATACATATATATATATATATATATAACTATATATAAAAAAAACAAAAGAAAAAGAAAAAGAAAAGGAAAAGAAAAAAGAAAATAAACAGCAGCAAAGAGGGGGGGCTCGAACTCGGGCTAACCGAGCGGGGGGGGGGGGCAGATTTTATTCGGGTCGGGCTGACCAGGGGGTCGGCCCGTGCTTTGTGTTAGGGGTAGGGTTTGATTAATTATATTTCATTTTAGGTTAGATTAATAAATAATAAAAAAAAATACGTCCTGTGTCCAGACAGTTCAGGACACAGGTATTATCGTGTCGAAGGCCATGCACAGTCCCAGGACACGATACGCACGTGTCCGAGCACCGTGCTGAACTCGTCGTGCCTAGGCGAACCACTTACCCAAAACTTGGACACATACGACACGAGAATCACACAGTCACTCACGTGTCCGGTCGTAGCGGTGGAAGTCGGGGTGGCGATCGGCCTGTTCCGGCGTCGTGGTCAAGGCGCTGCGGTGGCGCTGGGCGCGGCTCAGCGCGACGCGTCTGATGGTGGTGGTTGCGGGCGGTGGTGCTCGGCGTAGGGGCTGGACGGGGGCTCGCCGGAGTAGAGCTAGGGTTTGGGGTTCGTCGGGGAAGAAAGGGGGTTGGGGTGGTCGGTTAGGGTTAGGGTTTGATTCAGGGGGAGAGGGGGAGTTTAAATAGAGTCTTTAGGGCGGTGGGGGCAGCCGAGAAAGGCGGGGGCAGCGGCGGCGAGTCGGTCGGGCAGGGGAGAGAGAGGGGGGGGGGGAGCTGTCGGTCGGGGGGGGGGGGGGGGGGGGGGGGGGGGGTTTGGGTAAATTGCATTTAGGTCCTTAGGTTTTTGGGTATTACAAATAGGTCCTAATCAAGTTAAAATGCAACTAATAATTTGCATTCCGCATTAAATAACAATTCATTTATTATAAATCAATATAAAAACAATTCTAATAATTGCAAAACCATATTAAAATAATTCTAATATTTACAAAATGATATTTAAACAATCTAATTAATCACAAAAATCAATTAAAATATTTTAGAAAATTACAAATCAATATTTTTGTATTTAAAACTTATTTAAAATTCATTTAAAATTCATTTAAAAATTCTAGAAAATTCCTAAAATCATATTAAATTATTTTAAAACCAATAATGATATTTAGTAATTAATTAACACTAGTTTAAAAATTTTGAAAAAATTAGGGGCTTACAGCCGCCGCGTCTCTCCCGACTCCCACACCTTCTCTTCCTTGCTCAACACCACCACCGCCGCCGCCGCCACCAGGTCGCTCCACGCACACGTCCTCCTCCTCGGATTCCGGTCCGACCCCTTCGTGCAGACCGTCCTGCTCACCGCCTACTCCCGACGCGGCTCCGCCTAGCACGTCCTGCGGGTGTTCGACGGAATGCTGCACAGGGACGTCATCTCCTGGACTGCCGTCGTCTCGGGCCTCACAGCCCTCGGACGCCCCGCGACGGCCCTGTGCATCTTCGCCCCACGCCGCCCCGAACGTCGTCACCGTGGTCTTTGCCATGTCCGCCTCCGCCGGGCTCGGGTCCCTGGCGCTGGTCCGATGCCTGCACGCCTACGTCGAGAAGGTCGGGTTCGGAGGCCGCGTCTCCGTCTGAAACTCCCTGGCGCTGGCCCGGTGCCTGCACGCCTACGTTGAGAAGGCCGAATTCGTGTCCGTGCCATTATGGCACGAATTATCCACTAGTTTTTTTAATATGAGATCCTTTAGCAAGGAGATCAAGCACGTAGGGGCTGTTTGGTTGCTTATAGTAAGAGTTTTTTTTTTTTAAGATTTGTAATTGGAGTTGAAGTTGCAGTCAAAACAACTATTGCAATCGAAGTTGCAATCAAAATGACTGCAGCAAATGGAAGAACTGATGTATGTATTACAAATTTTGTTGTATTATTTACAGAAAAGAAAATGCTAGCATTAGTGTAAATGCTGCAACAAGCGTTTGAACAAAGAATTCTTAGTCCATATGATATTGGCCTCTAGACCGAATAGCCCAACCAGGCCATCTAGGGTAACTTTAGGATGACGCCATGAATCATTTAATCTAAGAAATTAATGAAGCAACCATGATTAAAGCCCAATCTAAAAGTCCAAAGTGGCAATGCATGTAATAAAAAATAAATTAATTAGAGGTATATCATCCCCGTAAGCCTATAAATAGTGGTCCATAACACAAAAATCAAAGTACACACTATTGTCGTCAAACTATTTTTCGTTACCTTTAGTCCATTAGTCTCTATTTCTGATCATGGAAGGGTTTCTACTAAGGATCTACCCACCGTAGTGGATTCACATAATGTTCAGGGGCGGCCCGGGGAGGGGGCAAACGGGACGTGGGCCCAGGATACCAAGATCCAAAGAATTTCAAATAATTTTAAGAGTTAGTAATATATATTATATAATATTAATATATAATAAAAGAGTTGGTAAAAGAAAAAAAAATGGCAATTACTTTTACAGTAGTGAAAGTTTGTCCCTTCCGATTCCAGAGAAGAACTTCTTGTCTTCCAATTCCAGAGACGAATTGATGGCCAACCAGAAGTGTTCCTAAAAATTGTTAATTTTAATTCTCGCTTCCTTCTTTCTTCTACTTATAATTGAATCCCAAACTCCTATTTTTCTTTCAATTCATTCTTCATGTCCTCTTCTACTGTCCATAATTTTAAAATCTACTTAGGGATTTGAAGTTAAGAATTAGGATTTTATAATCGTTAAATTGACGCGAGTTGCGACTAAGACAACAACAACTACTCACTAAAATGATGACGCAAGTTCCGTTGAACAATCTCCAGATAATGAACTTGAGGTCTGAAATTCGAGTTTTAATGATGAACTTTATTATTGGTGATGCTAATAGCGACAATAACTCTAACGATCTTGAGTTGCACTAATGAATTATTGAATTTTGAATAAACTGATTTTCAATTTTTCATAACATACTTTGAAATATTGTATTACGTAGTGGATGTTTAACAAATATTAGTGATAAGATGATTTGGGGATTGTTGAATTCGGTATTTGGATTGATTTGAGGATTGCTGGATTTGGTATTTAGATTTGGATCATGTGCGGGAACGAAATGTTCACTACAAAGATGTCATTCTCATTGTTTTAATTAACCATTAAGGAAAAGCCAATTTGATATTTAGATTGATCTAGTTTTTAGATGTTGTTTAGTCGAACTTGAGTTGGAATGAGTTATGATGTTTGATTATTCAATTATATGAAAAATGGTGCAAGAGTTTGTGTCTAGGAGTTTTTATTGATTTTGTAGAATATTTTATGATATTGTGTTTAAACGTGATCAAGACGCTTCTACTTAAATTTCTATGGCACTATTTTTTCAAGAGAAACGTATGTTTTAACGATACCCTAAATGTAATATGCGCTCATGATAATGAAACAATGAATCTTCTCCAAAAAATGTAACACTTTATTTTCAATATATCCGAACAAGGGGTATCATTTTGGGTTTCGTCCTGGGCATTAAAATACTACGGGTCCGGCCCTGATAATGTCAATCATTGTACGTCGAAACAAATTGGTGCACTATGTGAAAAAGATTCATTAATTTTTATTAGTATTTTTCTTATGAGCTAATATCTTCCCATGGGGTAAATGACAAAAAAATCCTTCCTAGATTGGCCATTTTCGCGAGGGGCCTGCGAGTGCGGGGGAGGGTCGTGCGGGGCCGGCGAGGTCGGGGGGAGGCTCGCGGGGGACGAGCGGGGCTGGCGGCTCGCCGTCGGGGGGAGGGCCGATGGGAGGAGGGCAGGGGGGTCGAGCGGGGCTGGGGAGTCACCGCCGCCACAAGCGGGAAGAGAGAGGCAGAGGCATTTTCGGGATTAAATTTTTTTAATTTTGACTGGAGGGACCTTATTGAACGGATTTGTAATCCAAGGAGGGACGAATCGCTAAAAATGACTAATAAGTCTTAATTTACAAAATTCGAATATCCAACGAGGATATTTTTTTTTTGTTATTTACCCTCTTCCATGCAAAGCTCAAATGACAAAATATCATAGCAAGACATAGTACCAAGTAACATGAAGCATCAATATATGAAACGAAGTCGGACATATGGGTGTATCCAACTTGAGACCCTCTAGGCGTCTCATATTATCAAGATCCATCATCTGCAGCATAATATTGTCAACCAAATGAGTTAGTGGAAGCTTTTTAGCTACTCTAATCCAAAAGCTGTATGATCCTGCACAAATGAAAGTCGTGTTGCTATACCTAGATAAACATCACCATACTGATTAAAACATTGCCAAAGTGCATAAAACATTTTCAAACTGATTAAAACATTTATAGATGTAATAAACATTGTCAAACTACATAAAACAATGCCAAACTATGTATAAAAAAAAATGTCACAAAGGGAAACAGACAGTATTGAAATGAATAAAACAACATATTTCCAGGGAAACAGAAATTGGCCCAGTTTAATGTACTATAGTCATTTACTATAATGTCCACAACTTGTGGACAAAGTTCTTGGCTGTCCTCCATCTTCTAATTGAACTTATCAAGAGTATGAGTATTCTTGTAGGATGAATTCATAAGATGCTCTTTAACATTTATTTCTCAACTTGTTTAACACGCCAAGTGTGACTAGTTTATTCACAAAATTGGCACATGTGTGTTTTCTACGATATGCATGAGTTATGAAAGAAGAGTCATGACTAAGAAATTTTATTAGCAGAATTTGTTATGATATTTCGATCATATGTAATGGAAGGAAAATTTAGTACAAGTTTTTATTTGGATCTTACATAAGCTTAACACTTTAAAATCAAAATTTAAAGTTATTAAAAAAAACATATATATATATATATATATATATATATATATATATATATATATATATATATATATATATATATATATATATTATACAGATACTAAATTTATAATATATGGTTGGCAATTCAATCATCAACATGGCTGGCTATAAGTCTTCAAACTTCTTGTTTTGAGAGCATCTCATTAGTAGATGGTACTGAAAATTTCATCTCGAGGACAAAAATTTATATTAAAAAAAGGCTAAATTGTACTTTGATACCCTCAACTATTCTGCTTTTTCAAGTTGATACCATAAACTTTTTTTACTCAACAACTTAATACCTCAACTATTATTTTTTTCAACTTGATACCTAAATTTTTAAAAAATTTCAAAATGCCCTTATCCCTTCCCTCTCCCCTTCTCCCCTCCCCCCTCCACTCCCCCACTCCGGCGACCACCTCCCTCCTTTCCCTCTCCGGCGACCACCTCCCCCCGCCCCTCTCCGGCGATGGTGGAGTCGGGAAAGGAGGGCAGCGGGAGAAGAAGGGGAGGGAGCGGGAGGGGGGGTGCAGGTGGCCGGAGGGTGGAGGGTGCAGGCGGGGCTGGAGGGGGGAGGGGCGGAAGGGGAGGGTGCAGGCGGGGCGGGAGGGGAGGAGGGGCGGAGGGTGCGGGCGGGGCAGCGGGGAGAGGGGCGAGGGCGGGGGGTGGTGGCCGAAAATGGGGGAGGGCTGGAGGAGGGGAGGGGGGAGGGGTTGAGTGGTAGTTTTAATTTTTGGGTAAGGTCATTATTGTCCAAAAAAAAATTTAGGGTATCAAGTTGAAGAAAAAAATAGTTGAGGTATCAACTTGAAAAAGCGGAATAGCTGAGGGTATCAAAGTGCAATTAAGCCTTAAAAAAAAGGTAAATATAGAATGTATGGGACAGAAAATCTATTCAACTAAATGAATTTGAAATTTCTGAATCTAGAAATTGGACCGAAGATGAGCCCCACAATAAGGATGCTCTAAGCACCAACTCACAAGTTCTCCATAGGTTCGTAGTATCCATTTAAATGCTATTTGCTATTTGATTTATATAATGAAAAATACTTTACGGGTTGACATAACGGCCTCCATGTTGGTGTTTTTGCCTTTGGACTAGAAAAGATAGTCCCACATCGGCTACACCAAGTGGTGAGTATCTCAATATAATGCATTGCTTGTGTTGAGGTGTGCACATGAGGTGTAGTGGGGCACAAGTTTGTGCCATGTGGAAGTATTTTTCTAGAAGGAAAAAGGATTAAATCCAACAAGGATGCAAGTTAATTTTTGTTGTGCGGACTCGGACTCGGACACGGATTCCAGGATGTCTCGTGCATGCACGGGAGTGTTCGGGGGGTAGGCGTGGACTGGCACACTTCTATGCTGATTATGGAATGATCTAAAATATCAAACTCTATTTTTGAGTATTGGTATTTTAGTCCCACATCGGATAGGAGAAGAGGTGAAGTCTCAACTCCACTCTATAAATAGAGCCCCTTGACCTCCTTTGAAAGATGCACCAAGAAGAGAGTTGAGGGAGTCTGTTAAGTCTAGGAAGCCCGTTCAAGTCTCAAATATTGACTTACGAGCGTTCCAGAAGTTCTTCGTGAACTTGCTGGTTCCTGGAAGCTGTTCGTGCTCGTGTGGGGCGAATAAAGCTTTGAGCAACGGTGGTTCATTCACCCTAGCATCTCATTCTCGTCTGTCATCGCTGCTGTTGCCTTTTACAGTAACTTCTTTTTAGAAGCTCTACTGCCGATAGTTGCTTGCACAAAGTCTCTTTAGATTTTTTGTGTATTACGTAGAATCTTTTTAGATCCTCGTAATTCAGAATCCTCCAGGATCTCTGTTGCACATCTTCTTTAAGGTGCTGCATTTGAAACGTTGTGTGTACAATTGTTTCAGTTTCAGAATTTTCCATCAAAAATTGTACCTCGGCACTAACAATCTCAAAGCTTTATTGAGAAGATGGATAATTCTCGTGCTTCGCTCATCGATACCGGCTTTAACAAGTTGGAGAAATTCTATGGCGAACACTTTCAGATATGGAGACGAAAGGTCACTTTAAATCTTCAACTCGTGAATGTTGATCGCGTGCTGTCAGAAGAAGAACCGATCGTTCCAACCACTGGATCTGCTGCGGTTGTGGCCGCTGCTACGACCAAGCAAGCGAAGTGGAAGAGAGAAAACAGTATATGCAAACTACTGATACTCAATTCCATGGAAGACTCTCTGGCAGAGTCCTACTCCAAGAAGACATCTGCCAAAGAGATATGGGACTCCTTGGGAAAGCTCTATGAAGATGACGAGAACCGGTCCAAGATCTTCATGGTAGAAAAATATCACAAGTGGACCTTCGAAGACGAGAAGGCGATGCTGCCCCAAGTGAAGGAGTTTCTGAAGTTGTGTCAGAAACTAGAAGACGAGAACATGCCCCTCGTCGACAAGTTTGTCATTGGAGGGATCGTCGCGAAACTTCCTACAGAGTGGAGCAACTTCTATGCAAGGATACATCGAAAGAAGATGGAAATTAGCTTGGAAGATTTCTTGCAAGAGATCCATGTTGAGGACGAGATGCGCTCTCAACAGAAGATGGATACTCTGTCCAAACAACTGGCGAAGGCAAATCTGGTCCAAACCAGAGAGTACCAGGGGAAGCAGGCTGCTTCTCATCGCAAAAAGAAGGACTTCACGAATCTAAAAGTGAAGGGTCCTGCTTTCAAGAAGCAGAAGTCCAAATCCCATGTGACTTGCTTCAATTGTGGCAAGAAGGGCCACTACAAATCCGAATGCAAGTCCAAGCCCAAAGAATAAAGTGAGCCTAGTAAGGTTTCTATAATTACTAATCTAGTTGCCATGATAGCACAGGTTGCAACTGTGGGGGCTGACCTGAACTGGTGGATAGACACTGGTGCGACCTGCCATGTCTGTTCAGACAAAGACTGGTTCGTCTCTTATGAGCCAACTTCAGAGAAGGTCATAATGGCAAACCAGGCACAAGCTGAAGTACTGAGGATCGGGACGGTGGAGCTGAAACTCACATCGGGGAACACTCTGACGCTTCAAGGTGTGAAGCATGTTCCAGTAATTGCTAAGAACCTGATCTCTGGAAGTCTGCTCTGCAACGCAGGCTTAAGGATGGACATCAATGCTGGCCAGTTGGTGATGTCCAAGAAGGGTACATTCTTCGAAAAAGCTTTCCAAACTGAAGGAACGTACAAGATTCAGCTTGTTGTAACCTAGCATGATAATATAAATGCAATCACTTTTTCTGATTATTCTCTTGAATTGTGGCATAATAGGCTAGGACATGTTCATTGTAAAGGATTAACAGAATGTCTAGTCTAGGACTTATCTCCAAGTGTGGGGGTAAGGTAGAGAAATGGAAGTATGTGCTCAGACGAAGATCACAAGGAAACCCTTTCACAGGGTCCATCGAAGCACAGATCTTCTGGAGTTGGTTCACTCAGATATCTGTGACTTCAAACAATTCTCTACAAAGGCCGGGATGAAGTATTTCATTACTTTCATCGATGACTTCTCAAAGTATGCTTTCGTCTACTTGCTCAAGTCTAAAGACGAAGCATTCGAGAAGTTCAAGGAGTTCAGGGCCGAGGCTGAGCGGCAAACTGGACAACAACTCAAGAGGTTAAGGAGTGATCGAGGCGGGGAGTATCGGTCTCATGAATTCTTATCATTCTGCAAAGAACATGGAATCATCAATGAGACAACGGCTCCGTACTCTCCTCAATCCAACAGAGTAGCAGAAAGGAAGAACAGAACGTTGACAGAGATGATAAACTCCATGCTATTGACTGCGGGTCTTCCAAAGTGTTACTGGGGAGAAGCTGCACTAACGGCAACGTTCATTCTGAACAGAGTGCCATATGCAACTTCCGACATAACTCCTCATGAACTCTGGTTCAAAGTCAGATCTAACTTGAATGTCATTCGAGTGTGGGGGTGTCTGGCTTATGTGAAGCTCCCGGATCTGAAGATTCAGAAGCTGGAGACAAGGACTACGAAGGCGATCTTCTTGGGGTATGCCGAGAAGAGTGATGCTCGGAGATTCCTTGATATCGAGTCAAACCATATCATCGGATCTCGCGATGCTGAATACTTTGAAGACAAGTTTGCAAAACATAAGAATATTGTTCTCACGGATCTTCCGGAGAATGATGAGGGTACAAAGCAGACAGAAGTCTTTAATGAACCAGTAGTCCAAGATGAAGCTGTCGTCAAGGAGACACCAGCTGAACCAGAACTCGCTGAGCCGTCAACTAAGCGAACGAGGAGGCCGAAAGACTTCGGAGATGACTTCGTCACCTATCATGTGGAAGCAGATCCGCTTACCTATGATGAGGCGATGAAGACCAGAGATGCTGTATTCTGGAAGGAGACGATAGACAACGAGATTGACTCAATCACCTCCAACAACACATGGGTATTGGTTGACCTGCCAGAAGGAGCAAGACCCATCGGATGCAAATGGATCTTCAAGAAGAAGATGAAAGCAGATGGAACCATTGACAAGTTCTAGGCCAGGCTAGTGGCCAAGGGGTTTGCTCAGAAGCAGGGGATCGACTACTTTGACACTTATGCTCCAGTAGCTCGGATGACAACCATCAGATTGTTAATTGCTCTAGCAGCAATACACAAGCTGGTGATACATCAGATGGATGTGAAAACGGCATTCCTTAATGGCGAGCTGACCGAAGAGATCTACATGCAACAACCAGAAGGTTTTGTCGTCAGAGGTCTGGAAGACAAAGTCTGCAAGTTGATGAAGTCTTTGTATGGTTTGAAACAAGCTCCCAAAATGTGGCATGAGAAGTTTGACAAGATGATAAGGTCAAATGGCTACAGGGTCAGTAAAACAGACAAGTGTGTCTATACGAAGTTTGCTGACGGAAGAGGAGTAATCGTATGTCTTTACGTGGACGACATGCTAATTCTAGGTACGAATTTAAGCTGCGTCACAGAGACAAAGAAATTTCTCTCGACCAAGTTCAGTATGAAGGACTTGGGGGATGCCGACGTAATCTTGGGGCTCAAGATCATCCGGACAGGCACTGGAATAGCGCTGTCATAATCTCATTATATTGAGAAGATGCTCACTCGCTACGGGTATCAAGATCTTCCTTTTATTGATACACCGTACCGGAGTGATCAGAAGCTGAAGTCAAATTCGAGGGAAAGCGTCAGGCAGTTGGAGTACGCTAGCGTCATCGGAAGCTTGATGTACGCTACTACTGCCACAAGGCCTGACATAGCTTTTGCAGTGGGAATGCTGAGTCGGTTCACTAGCAATCCAGGCGTTGAGCACTGGAAAGCTGTGAAGCGTGTTATGAGATATCTCAAGAAAACTCAGACATATGCACTTTTCTACAGCGGAGATCCGTCAGTAGTGAAAGGCTTCAGTGATGCTAGCTGGTGTTCAGATATGGAGAGCGAGTATTCCACAGGTGGATTCGTATTCGCCATGGGCGGAGCTGCTATATCGTGGAAGTCGAAGAAACAGACTATGTTATCTCGCTCCTCCATGGAATCTGAATTCTTTGCATTGGATGCTGCTGCAGATGAAGCAGAGTGGCTTCGGGAGCTCATGTATGATCTTCCGGTGGTTGGGGCTCAGATACCGGCAATACCGATATACTGTGACAACCAGGCGGCAGCAGCAGTGGCATCAAATGAACTCTTCAACGAAAAGAAGAGAACGGTGCGGTTGAAGCACAGAGCAGTACACGATCTTATCAAGAGATGTGTTATTGCAGTGATTGATGTTCGGAGTCAGGAGAACCTGGCGGATCCGTTCACCAAGGGCCTCAAGCGCCAGCTGGTCGATGACACAGCTTGTAAAATGGGCTTGAAGGCATTCTGATATTGTGTTATTACATTCCTACCATAAAGTTTTATGCTATTAGTTCAAAGAGAAATTTACTAGGCATCTAGCTTTTGGTTCAAGGGAGGACTATTAACCAGAAGAATATCAGGAACGGTGGGTACTTGTCCTATGTGACATGGAGAGGTTACGGACCTACAACCACTGTTGTCTACTGTTGTTTTCTGCGGAAAATGGATCCTGTGGAAAGGTTGGCTTAAATGCCTTAATGAGTTCTCAGACAGAGTGAATGCCTGGAGTGCTTTACAAGAAGCACGGTAGAGCAGCACTACAAGGAGTGTAACTCCATGCTACAGTGGGGTGACTCCACCATGAGGTTCCCAGGTAGGGGTAATGCCTCGGTTTTGCAAGCCAAGTCACAGCGGAGTAGCACCGCAAATAGGCAGGTAGCCTAATGCTGTATGATAATCGTAATAAAGAGATGTAGACAGCACTACAAAGAGGACAATGTCCTCATGTTACAGTGGCATGACACCACGAAGAGGTACCAGGTAGGGTAAAGTCTCGGCTTTGCGAGCCATGTCATAGCGGCGTAACACCGTACGGAAGCACAAGGCTTCATGCTGGGTAGTTTGGCACTACAAAGAGGCCTGTGACCTCATGCTACAGTAGTATGACACTACGATGAGGTACCCAGGTGGGGTAAAGCCTCGGCTTTAAGTCATGTCATAGCGGCGTAGCACCGCAAAGAATCGCAATGCTTCATGCCATGACTCTTTATAAAGAACTCACCTATAGTGTATGGACAGAGATATCAGGCCGTCTCTTGAGGGTAAACTTGTAGACGCCCAAAAATTATACACTGAAACCAGGCTGGCACAAGGCCTTCAATGTGCAGCCAGAAGCACAGTTGATGTCATTATGTGAGTAGGAAGAATTGCAGTTATGGTGCAGAATTTAAGGCTTAGTCCATTCTTGTATCATGCTGTTATTTAACCTATGCGGGAAGATTCAAGTCGTAGCGACATCTCTCCTAATGCATGATGGGCAGTAACTGTGGGGAACGCTCAACCCATATATTGAGATATGTGGGGGATTGTTGGTATTTTTGCCTTTGGACTAGAAAAGATAGTCCCACATCGGCTACACCAAATGGTGAGTATCTTAATATAATGCATTGCTTGTGTTGAGGTGTGCACATGAGGTGTAGTGTGGCACAAGTTTGTGCCATGTGGAAGTATTTTTCTAGAAGAAAAAAGGATTAAATCCAACAAGGATGCAAGTTAATTTTTGTTGTGCGGACTCGGACTCGGACACGGACTCCAGGATGTCTCGTGCATGTACGGGAGTGTTCGGGGGGTAGGCGTGGACTGGCACACTTCTATGCTGATTATGGGATGATCTAAAATATCAAACTCTATTTTTGAGTATTGGTATTTTAGTCCCACATCGGATAGGAGAAGAGGTGAAGTCTCAACTCCACTATATAAATAGAGCCCCTTGACCTCCTTTGAAAGATGCACCAAGAAGAGAGTTGAGGGAGTCTGTTAAGTCCAGGAAGCCCGTTCAAGTCTCAAATATTGACTTACGAGCGTTCCAGAAGTTCTTCGTGAACTTGCTGGTTCCTGGAAGCTGTTCGTGCTCGTGTGGGGCGAATAAGCTTTGAGCAACGGTGGTTCATTCACCCCAGCATCTCATTCTCGCCTGTCATCGCTGCTGTTGCCTTTTACAGTAACTTCTTTTTAGAAGCTCTACTGCCGATAGTTGCTTGCACAAAGTCTCTTTAGATTTTTTGTGTATTACGTAGAATCTTTTTAGATCCTCGTAATTCAGAATCCTTCAGGATCTCTGTTGCACATCTTCTTTAAGGTGCTGCATTTGAAACGTTGTGTGTACAATTGTTTCAGTTTCAGAATTTTCCATCGAAAATTGTGCCTCGGCACTAACACCCCATTGGACCTTGCAATATTACAAACCTCGGGTTGATGACAAATATTTGGATATTTGAACTCGCAATTCCCATACAAAATAAATGATTATTAGAGCATCTCCAACCCTATTGTCTTGTTAAGTGTTGCGAGTCTTAGGTGGCTCCTATGTGGCATGAGCCACAAGACAATGTCTTGTTTATGTGGCAAAATTATATCTCAAAAGACAATGAGATAGAAAAACTCTGATGTGGAGACAAAGTCATTGTGAAGTGCATTGTCTAGATATAGACAACCAACTTCACATTTTTCTTACCATGTCATTGCCATGTCAACTTCATGTTTTATTCTACATTTGCATTGGAAAAAAATTTTATTTTTTTCTAAACTCACAATAGGGTTGGAGATGCTCTTAGGTATATTTAAATACATTCCTTGTATATGTAAATACAAGATTAATCCCTGAGGATCTCAAAACTCAAGGATGAGCTGATCATTAGGATCAGAATTAGGAACGTGGAAATGGGCATTGGATTTGCAAATATCTTCGAGTTCCAACCTTACTTACAATGAACATAACCATCATCTCTAGATATGAAATGCAATGAAAGGAGAGGTTGAGTTATTGTCGACAACCTCTGCTTCACTATAAGTAATATACAATTAGGCCTCGTTTGATTCGTCGAATGGAAGGGAAAGGAAATCATTTCCTTGTCATTTCCTTTCCTTTGAAAAATTTTATTTCACATTAATTTTCCTTTTCGATGTTTGAAAATGCTAAAGAATTTGGAAAAAAAAATGATTACTTCAATGTGAAAAAGTGATTCGTTGCTTAGATGAATGGAATCACTTTCTTCCCTAATTTTTATTCTATTGGAAATCCCTTTCTTTTTCTCCTCAATTTTTTTGACATCCAAACATAAGAAAAGTAAGACTCCGCGAACCAAACGAGGCCTTATAGTCATCTCGCCATTTTTTATTGACTTGGTTGATTAAGGAAAAGGTCTAGTGTTGCAAGAGTGAAATTGGACAAACTTTGCTGTGCAAAATACTTTTGGATCGAAGTGCTCTCATATGATCACTGTCACAAAACATCAATAGTTGGTTAAAATGGAAATTGGATTGTCAGTTCATAGACCACATCTCTTGGATGTGTACTGAAATTATAAATAACTAACCCAATTTCTGTGTAGCCCAATAGTTGGATTAAGAAGAGATCCAAAAAAGCACACAATTTCATTAAATAAACAGTAGACAAACTTCACCACTTTACTAAATCAACAATAAAACTTTTCGTATTTAAGGAATTATATATATATATATATATATATATATATATATATATATAATATATATATATATATTTTGATCGCATAAAAACTAATATACTATAGATCAATGAAACAAAAATATGATTAAAATATAAAACTATTTAGGAATTGAGAAAATAAATGCAGAGTGAAGAAAGAAAAAGGAGAGGGGGGCAGAGTGCATCAGAGTCATGGAAGATGAACAACACCGCATCTTTGCCGTTGGCATAGATTGCTTCTTTCTTTATAGAGAATGAGTCATCACAGCACATGAAGCCCCCAACCATTAGAAAAACTAAACAAAAAATTAAATTAAATTAAAAAAATAGGAGAGGAAGGAGAGAGAATGAATCCATTAGAAAACTAGCAATTGGGAGTTTTGTATATGAAGATGAGAGGAAATTGTAGAGGATACTGGCCGACTGCGTTGGGGAGGCCGCTCTCCTTTGCCATTTTATAGATAGATGGCAGGAGGGTTAGGGTTAGGGTTAGGGTTAAGGTTAGAATTAGGGTTTCAACACTATTTGGGCCTTGGGCCTTGTCTAAAAATATTGGATGTCTTTTATGGATACATGTTTTTTGCGTGAGTTCAACAAATAGTATCAGAGTCCACGGTCGACAACAACTTTTGGTTATATTAGCACTTGATGTTAATTTTATGGTTAAATTTAAATAGAATCAAAATTTCTTCCACCAACTAGATCAACCCCTTATTGTGTATTTTGGGATTTTTATTTTATTTTGGCAAACTTAGCCTGCTGGATTGTGACTATTTATTCTTATTGAAGTCAGAATACGCTTAGCACATGTGCAATATATTTCATGAAAACTATTTATGTAAATAAACAAACAAATTTTCACCCGTGATAACTGTTATTATTTGTTTAATTGCATTGATTCAGTTGTTTTATAGATACACTAGTCATAACCCGTGTCCATAGGGCATAGTTCATTTAAGGTACTCTCTTTCAAAATCTTGGACCCCCAATTTTAAACGAACAATAATAATTTGAGGCCCCCATCAAAATATTAAATTCCAACCACTGCTGGATGTGAATTTTCTTTGGATTTTCCATAAAATTCCACTCTCAATAATGCTCATCCACAACCATTATGAGGCCCCATCAAAATATTAAATCCCAACCATCAAAATATTAAATCCCCATCTTTGGATTCTCCATAAAGCCCCACTTTCAATAATGCTCTTCCCCATAAAACTCCACTCCCAATAATGCTCTTTCCCATAAAATTCCACAACCGTTGATTCACCAAGATTAAATCCCAACCACTCTTTATTTTGGTACAGTCAACCCTAGGATTTAAAAATCTTTGTGTTTTGTATAAGAGATTTTACTTACTTTACAATACAAATAGTCTTCAGCGTAATGAACCCTCTACACTTATGTTGTCTTGAAGTTCTTTTCTTGTTGCTTGTTTTAAATTAATGAAAACTAATTATGTTGAATATTGTGCCTTTGTTATCACGAGACCCAAAGCAAAACTTTGAAGTGAGTCCAAAATAAATATGTTTAATTTTTATTTACTTTTGAGTTTGAGAAGAGTAGCATGTTGCAAAATTTAAAACTGACCAATAAGATTTAATTAAAAACAATACTTGTTTTAGATGTGTGGCCCACACATGCATACACTATGACCGTTCTACTGCACAATTCAATGACACTATTACTCTGTGCGCTATACGATATGTGAGTTATACACATGAACCCTCTCTCTTGAAAATAAATGAGAACTTCTATTTTGGACCATTTAAAACAAAAGGTGGGTCTAAAATAAGAATGAAGTGAAAGAAAAAAACAAGGATTAAAAGAACAATTATGCAAATGAGACAAAAAAATTACAATATTTTTTTGACCATAATATGTGCCAACCTACATATTGATAACATCAATACACTCAGTGGCGGAGCTAGTCTCTAAAATTAGGGAGGACTGAACTTTAGGTAAAGCTTGAACGACACGAGCGAGTGCTAGCATCGCACCGCCTAATTTTTTTTTTTTTAGAATTGATTATATTTAACTGTTGTATACTTCAAATTCAAACAAAAATATAAAACACAAGAAAATATTACCCCAAAAAAACTCAAAAAAAATTCCTCCAAAAATTTGGGGCTTACTGCACACCTGTGCCTAGGGATAGCTCCGCCCCTGAATGCACTGGTTCGCGCGTGATAAATACATATGTTACCATGTCACGTGGTCAACAAAATATTGTTAAATTTTTATGCCTACTAGATAATATATTGTACATGGTAGCAAAGTACATTTCTTTCTAATATGGATTGCCAAAACTAATAGCATCTATATGTTGATATAGTTGGTCAATTTGGTCAGCTCATCCATTACCTTCCACATATTAAGAAGTGTGCAAGGAACACTTCCTAGTTAATTGTTTCCTAGTATGCTTTTAAAGACTAAGAACATTCTTACATTCTTAAGAATGTATATCTATTTTTATAATTTTGTTAAGAAGGTATATAAAAAAATTTAGCCAAAAAAAGAAAAAGAAAAAAGAAAGACACGAAGAAAGGATATATAAAAATGTTATGATAATGATAATTTGTAACTAAATATCATAAATGTATTTTCATAACCTAGTTGCTACATATCCTAAAATTCAATTGTCAAGATCAAACACATTTTTAGCCCTCAAATTTATACATATAAGGGCAAACTCATGAAACCCTTCTCATTATTCTCTATTTTTTGATACAATTATAAAGCTCTTCCTCTAACACAATGTATACCAACTTTCTTTCCTTTCCTTAGGGTCTGTTTGGATTAAGGGTTAAGAGAGTTAAGTGAGGGAGAAATGAAATCATGCTTTGTTTGGGGGTGAAGATTTAGGAAGGAGGATTATAGAAGGTTAAGTGAGGGTTTATTTCACCATATTTTGTCCATTTTTTTAACCCCCTAAATCGGAGGGTTAACGAGAATGATTGAGGAGTTTTGTTTAAAAAGTCATAAATACCCTTTATTTGTTTTATAAAATATCAGACTTTTTTCATCATTTTTTCTCTCAACATGTTAATCCGTAGCTTCCTAATTTGTGAAGATATTTTAACAAGTTCTAATAAAAATTTAATTTTATGACATATGTAATAAGGTTATTTTGGTAACTATCATATTTTTTATTAATCATCCTCTCACTCAAAATCTCAAATCCAAGTCTGAGTTATTAAACACCTCTACTTAACTCTCCCTCAAATCCAAACAAGGTTCTATGTATTGACTTTACTCCCCCTCACTTCACTCTCTTTCTCTCATCTAACACCACTTAACTCTGCTTATTTTTTCCCCTCAATCCAAGCAGGCCCTTAGTGATTTCCTTAGCCATCTGTCACAGTTGGTCACCATATTTTTACTCTCGCTCTATTTCATCTAAGAGTGAGCGTTTAGTTTATTCGCTTTCAATCGAATTAAAATAGTCAAAATCGAATAAATCAAAATTCAAAAAAATTCAAAACCAAGCCAAAACTAACCATAACTATTCGATTTTTTGATTTGTTCAGTTGGACTATTTATTTAATGAGTCGGACCAAAATTTAGAATTGAAGTTAAATTACATTATATATATATATATATATATATATATATATATATATATATATATATATATATATATATATATATATATATATATATATATATTGTAAGCCCTCTGAATTTTTAGGGTTATTTTAAATTTTTAAATGATTTATTTTCGATAAATATTTTTATTATAATTAGTTTTGATAATTAAATATACTATTTGTGACTTTGATTTTTGGAGCGCCAGAGATGTCGACCCCTCGAAACGCTCTTTATGATTTTTGATCTAGACAAATTTATCTTCATGTTAATATATCATGTCCCACCCAAACTTGTTCCCTTGTGCTTTATTTACATCGCTGAATTTTTGGATCAAATTAGGCCATTTGAATCATTTTTAATTATTATTAAATTCTCGCTTTTATTTTTGATCATCATGTGTACCTTACCGTAACTTTTAATTTAGGAGCACAAGACTAGTCATTTTCTCCAAACCAACTTGTCATGCATGATCTACTCGAGACGCTCTATACCCATGACCTTCGTGTCCCACTCAGACACACCCTCTTGTACTTTATTTTTATCGTACAACTTTCCGGACATTTGACCCAACCTCGATTTACCCCACGGAGTTATATTTAATTCCAACTTGTATTGGAGATGCCAGTTTGACCCAAACTGGTCAACCCAATTTATGGACACGAACCATTTTGAGTCTACTACACACATGCCACTTGTGTCCCATCCAATTGAGTCTCCATGTACTATTTATTTATCAATGATTATAAATGGCTAATTTAAGTTATTTTAATTACCGGGACCCAATTAGACCCAATTGTGACCCAACCTGACCTATTGGGACTCAACCCAAGCACCATGACAACACCCCTTCATCATGCCCCCATACACAAAATACCAATAAAGTATATCTACAAAATACCAAACACCCAAACATCACTATCACCCTTTCTCTCTCCCTATATAAAAACACTCACCATACTCTCCCTCTCTTCTCTCTCCTACACCCCTACAGTCGAACAACACTCCCCCTCTCTCTCTACACATCACCATCATCTCTCCCTTCCTATAAAGTAAACAACACACTACCCAACACCCATCACTATCACCCTATCTCTCCCTATATTTCAAACTTACACACCCACCCACCATACCCTCTCTCTTATCTCTCCAAAGTAACCCCCCTACCAGACAAGTAACAGCCCCCCCTCTAATTCAGTCCTCTCTCTCTCTCCTCCCTCTCATCATCTCTATCACACAGCTTTTCCTCTCCTCCTAGGCCGACAGCCCCTCCCCTCTCCATCCTCTCCATCTTCATCATCATCTTTCCACCACCATCATCTCCATCATCTTCCTCATCTCTCCACCCTCTTCATCACAGCCACCACACCCCCTACCCTACCCGACGGTAGCCCCCCAAGCAACAGCCCCCATACTGTCACGCCCTGCTCCCGTAGGAGCGATCGTCCTCACTAAGTCGTGATGCCGCACGAGCCTAGATTGCGCTCGTGCAAGGCAGATTCCATAACGGCCGATTCCAGCGGCTGCGATAGGTCGTCGCACAGAAGTCCCATGCAGAGACATTGAATATTAACAGCAAAATTTGAAGTAAAACACAAGTCATTTCAAAAATACTCTTTTATTGATATTGAAACAAAGGTTACAATGGACGCAAGGCCAAGATTACAAGTCTCTCAAGCTCACTCTTCTCACATTATAAGTCACTCAGCTCTCTCCCATCTCTCAATTACAAGTCTTGAGCCAGCGGAAGCTTCGGAAGGCGACGTCCATACATTATGTCCCGTATAAGTCTTTACTCCATGCGGCCGCACGCTTCGAATCGTCAAGGAATTCCGTGCCTCGACGCATCCAAGCGAGCTCCGCGCCACGAGCTTCTACCTGTGCCTGCACATGAAAACTATGTGGGTGTCAGTACTCAACTGTACTGGTGGAATGAGCTCCTCGCCCACCCATACAAACCCAACATGTTTGATTTATTTTGTGCAACATAGTCACTTCTTATCAATTGTCTTTCTAGTCTTGCCTTAGGATTATTTTAGGACCGATGCCTTGGCCTATTTTGTGCCTTAATACCATCCCGTGCTTGCAACAACAACGTTAGCCCATACCTTGCCTCTAGATCCTTTTTGTGCCAACAACATTAACCTATCAAGTCGTATTTGACTTTCGGCCCAAAATCATAGACGCAACTACACGATGAGACTCTATTTTCGTGTAACCGTGCTACCTCCTTCATTGTGCCGTGCCTCGCCACTCAATGTGACTTAACCATGTCGGCGCCTCGCGGCCCTTGCTATTTTTATCACCAACTGACCCAATCAAGACTTCTGAACTTATGTCGACCCACTTTGCCTTGCGGCGGTTCCTGACTTAAACTTCAGACAACTCAGATCCAATAAATACAACTTATATGCCAAGACTTACGACTCGACGCCACACCCCTGTGCCAAGCATGTCGCCTATGTTGAAGCCATATCTTAGGCCCCAAGCATCATATTCTAACTTGTATACACCTTCGACTCAACTCAATTCCAAAGGCATACGTGCGGATAGCCGCCATTTTGCCGACATCTATATGAACACGGGTCACTGGCATCACAAGCCATCCTGGACTATAGCTGGCCTATAGGATGGTTCGGTCACCGCAAGTAGCTAGCCCCGATGAGCGTCCACCGAATACATGTTGCCTCTACCTGGCACAGCTATACCTGTTTCCTCCTGGGCCGGATCGGTCCTGAGGCCCCAGGTTGTCGATCCGCGGAAACCTTTTCTTTCTTGTACAAGTTGTCCTTGACCATGCAAGACTCGATACAAACTGACGTCTCACACAGTCTTTCCTCTTCCAATGTTACCATCTCTATCAAAACCAAATTCAAGACTTCTATCCTTGAGACCCCTCGACGACCCACGGTCGCGAGCATTCTTTCCTTGAGACCCCTCGACGACCCACGGTCGTGAGCATTCTTTTCTTGTTACCCTATCATTTGGTTCAACTCATGAACGCCTATTTGATAGTCCTTTCTCAAAACTCACTTTGAATCAATTATAGTCCTTGTCTTAAACACTAAGTCCGTGTGTCGTACCTTAAGCCAATCGTGCTCTACGCGACACTCATGCCCAAGTCGACGGGCCTTGAGATCGTGGGACTACTTAACTTTGACAAACCGCAAAAGAGCGGGACAGTACTTGTAATGTCTTAGGTCGACCGGCATAACTCTGCCTAACCTAACTTCACAACAACTTAACGAGCAAAGGCTGCGTCAAGCTTTGCCTTAACTCATCGTGCCGTGCACGCATCCAACTTGAACGACCAAGTCACTCGGGTGCCTTGACTTAGGTCACAAGCCGCTCAGCGCAACTTAACTCATAGGCAAGCCAAGGCTATGCCAAGCCTTGGACGATGGGACCGTGCATGCTTTATGAAGCATTCATGCGGACGACGCCTATGACTTATGCTACGATCATAACTTTGCCTACTCAACCAACTTTCCTTCTCCCAAGCCACGGGACGAAGGATCGAGTGTCATTTTCAAAGCACGCCGTGCACCAACTCTAAGCCGACCGTTGGACCTTTCCATATTCTAACTTAATTCGACCCGTCGGGATTATTCCCTTTAGCTATGTGAATTCGTCTCTTTTATTATCAAGCCTACTTGTGCAAGTTGAAAACATGCAATTTATTATGTGAAGGTTAAGACGAGGCAGGTTCACCGAAACTACCCCACCTGAGCGTGCGATCGCCTCGACCGAACGATGTCTTCAAGCAGCCGTTGCAAGGCTAAGTCCGAACGCGTCGGCGTTTCGATTCCTCCGATTGACTGAGCGGGACGGGGTACTACATCATACACCACTCAGAAAAAGTTTCGTCCTCAAAACTAACTGAGTACGCTTATCGACTTATCGCTTTACTCAACATTCAAGGACTCTCGCACACACTTCTCCTATGCATTTTCTCAAATCCGAGCCACGCTTGTGCTACCCATAATCTTTTCTTCAAAACTTATAATCTCAAAATCCTCGACTCTTTCCTGTTCCTCAAGTCTCACTTGATTCAACGTATCACTTAGTTGGATCGTGCACATATTTTAGGCGTCCCCAAAATACATGCATTTTGGCCAAGCCTTGTGATAGAGAATCCTCCATCACCACTCGAGTCGGATCGTGCACATATTCGGGCGTCCCTGATATTCATGCATGTCAACCGATACTCGCGAGTGGTGCCTCCACAAATCCTACCACTTCGTACTCGGACGTCTGCCTAACCGCTAGGCTATGTCTTTCCGTCAGTATTGGAATCATATTCCCAAACAACAATATCAACACTGACCCCATCCTAAGGTCAAACCAAGTCGATAGTATGGGGGTTTGCTACCCAATCTCGCATCACTCCGATTTCTAAACTTCGAGCATAGATTTTCTACGCACATCCCAACATTTTGTCGTACGGGGTCTGAGTCATTCAGCAAAGCCATCCTACGACAACTCACGTTCAACCAATTTTACGACGTATCAAAATCGCTCATTCAATAAGTCATCTTGTATAGTCTATCCCTTCAAACACGTTCGATATAGTTCGCCTATCAATCCTTCTAAAAGTCAAGCACGCTACGACACAATTTACCGCTAAACCATGATTCACATTCCATACTCCCTAAATCATTTATCCTAATTTACGAAATCGATCACAAGGTCATCTGACTTAACAATATGTTGCGCCCCGATCTCACGCGAGTCAAATTATCTACGGTGGGCATGAATCACCATGCACGCTCCCGCGGGATAATTATCCTCATCGGGACATAACTCTTGTTTTGCGTCTAGACTAATTCATTCTCGATGCACGAATTGGACCTACTCAATCCTCAAGTTTATTCAATCATCAATCGCAAGTCTAAACATCCTTGAATTTTTCTTTACATCAAACCGACAAGTCGAGAAAATCAAAGTTGCCGCGTCCTAATTTTTCGAGTTCGATTATTCCCGCGACACGAATAACCATGTCAGCGCTCACGCGAAACGATCGCCTCAAATCTGACGCGACGCATGAACGAGGCTAGAGTTGCGCTTGCGCAAGACAAGAATGTCGACGCTGTGGTTATCCGCGTAACCATCAAGACACTTTCATTTTCATCCAACATTTATCTCAATCAAAATCCTAAGTATAACACCCAACCGAACAATAACACTTGCACGATCGTTATCCCTCGAGTCAGAGTACCCCCGAGTTATCGTATATCGATCTTTGATACGCCTCAATACCATTGACGATATGCGTAACCTGGCGATCTTCCTTTGCAACCAAATTTTGAGTCGTGCGAATGGTGCTATCATCCGACTGGATAATCTCCTCGACATTCAATTCAAGTTCGATCATTATCCCTCAAATCGTTCACAACATCAATTCGTTCAAATCCGAAATCACGTATACTCGTCCGTCTATCTTAAGTCATCGACCAATGTATTTTCTCAATTCGCATCGTCCCTTTGTTAACTCAATCATCAAGCAACATTCAATCCAATCCTTAGAGTCATTGTGTAACTTCAAATTCAATATTTCATGCACGCTATCTTCCTATCGTGCTAACTTTTGTATACAATCCGTATCAATTTCCTCGATCAAGTCATTCGTTCGCTATACCCTAACTTTTTCTTCGATTCGATTTCATCTACTCGCTCATTTTCGCGTTTCATACTTGCGTAATCCTCAATCCCGTGCACGTTCCGTGCGCGTCAATTCTAGGTTGTTCGAATTCACTCGTCAAACTTCAAGACTAAAACTTATTCATCGATACTCAATCTATGGCTTTGCATACACATGACGCTTGCTGATAGACTCATCGACACCCCGCATCCTCAATCGATCGATCAATATCCCTGAGGCTATCGCATACACCACTCAGGGATGAAGTCATTCAACAAATCCTCAATACTATCATTTGATTCACAATCTACTTACTCGAATTTTCGTCCGAACGATTCCTTAAATTTTAAGCACGCTCACCTTATATCGCACCGACGATAACATCGTTGTTCGATAGCACCCCTATCGATAGTCATCTCACTTTACTCAATCGAGTTCAACTCATTCTCGTCCGACACAATTCAATTCCCGCACTCGACTTTTCTAAGGTCGACGCAACTTTGGTGTATATGCCCAGCCCGACTTAGCCAACCGTGCTTATGCAAATCATCTTTTTAGTTTATCAAAAATTGTTCTTCTACATTTTGCAAAATAGATAGCTTATTGTATGGACATCCCGTGGGACATTTGAGAGAGAGCGCACCAACGATATCAACTTTACGGAAGCAACAATTCAGAGTTTGCGGAAACAACAAATTTAAAGAATTCAATCGGTAGTCCAAGGACGTAAAGCCGTGCTCTGATACCATTATGTCACGCCCCGCTCCCGTAGGAGCGATCGTCCTCGCTAAGGCGTTATGCCGTACGAGCCTAGATTGCGCTCGTGCAAGACGGGTTCCATAACGGCCGATTCCAGCGGCTGCGACGGGTCATCGCACAGAAGTCCCATGCATAGACATTGAATATTAACAGCAAAATTTGAAGCAAAACACAAGTTATTTCAAAAACACTCTTTTATTGATATTAAAACAAAGGTTACAATGGGCGCAAGGCCAAGATTACAAGTCTCTCAAGCTCACTCTTCTCACATTACAAGTCACTCAGCTCTCTCTCATCTCTCAATTACAAGCCTTGAGCCAGCGGAAGCTTCGGAAGGTGACGTCCATACATTATGTCCCGTATAAGTCTTTACTCCATGCGGCCGCACGCTTCGAATCGCCAAGGAACTCCGTGCCTCAACGCATCCAAGCGAGCTCCGTGCCACGAACTTGTACCTGTGCCTGCACATGAAAACTATGTGGGTGTCAGTACTCAACTATACTGGTGGAATGAGCTCCTCGCCCACCCATACAAACCCAACACGTTTGATTTACTTTGTGCAACATAGTCACTTCTTATCAATTATCTTTCTAGTCTTTCCTTAGGATTATTTTAGGACCGACGCCTTGGCCTATTTTGTGCCTCAATACCATCCCGTGCTTGCAACAACAACGTTAGCCCATACCTTGCCGCTAGACCCTTTTTGTGCCAACAACGTTAACCTATCAAGTCGTGTTTGCCTTTCGGCCCAAAATCATAGACGCAACTACACGATGAGACACCATTTCCGTGTAACCGTGCTACCTCCTTCATTGTGCCGTGCCTCGCCACTCAATGTGACTTAACCATGTCGCCGCCTCACGGCCCTTGCTATTTTTATCACCAACTGACCCAATCAAGACTTCTGAACTTATGTCGACCCACTTTGCCTTGCGGCGGTTCCTGACTTAAACTTCAGACAACTCAGATCCAACAAATGCAACTTATATGCCAAGACTTACGACTCGACGCCACACCCCTGTTCCAAGCATGTCGCCTATGTTGAAGCCACATCTTAGGCCCCAAGCATCATGTTCTAACTTGTATACACCTTCGACTCAACTCAATTCCAAAGGCATACGTACGGATAGCCGCCATTTTGCCGACATCTATATGAACACGGATCACTGGCATCACAAGCCATCCTGGACTATAGCTGGCGTATAGGATGGTGTCACGACCTGCACCCTAGAGTAAGGGTACGAAACGTGGGTACGTCCAGCCTACGCCGCAGTGTCGGCAATAGAATGCTGTCCTAGGTTAATGCATCTAACAGTATAAGGCTAAACAGTTTATACTCCCCGAATGGGGGTGACATAGCAGAATGTAAACTCAATCACAACTAAGGAAGAAGAAGTACAATATGATATAAAACTCAAAATGAAATACAGAAGATCAGAAGAGTCTAAGTGTCTAAGATAACAACTCAGCAAACATCCAGAAATATAAAGTCTCAACTACAGAGTATGAAAGAATATATACAATCCAGATCCCAAATGACAGAAATAGTAAAACCTAGACTAGGGAGCCTCAGTCTCTATAGCTAATGGATCCGGCTGGAAATCCAGATCACTGGTGTCATCTAGAGATGCCCCGTAGAAGGTATCCACACAGGCCTCCTCCTCGTCCTCTGTAATATTTTCAACAGGTCCAGTCAGGACAGGAACGAGCACAATACATCTCAACAGATCATAGCAGGTTAGAAATATAAGCATACAGTAGAGTAAGATACAGGAAACTGAAAGAAAGTACAGAATGTAAACAAAAAAAGAACTGTAATAGAAATATCTGCTATAAATAGAGAACTAACAGTGGCTAGTGAGTCAGAGTACAATATAGACATGTGAATGGCATAGGAGATTCTGGGAACTATACTATAGAGTGATTCTGGGAACTACACTACTTGGATATTATTCACATGTCTACTTCTACTCCCCCGTACCCCAATCAATACACAAGGATCCAGCCAGATTATGTTACGATCCATGCAATGGCCCACAAGGGGTGATACATGGTAGGCCCATAAATGGGTGATTCATGGAAGACTATGTGATCATGAGAGCACATGTCACAAGTGATCAATAAACTATGAAGCATAGTGATACATGATGTAAGTGAAACACACAGAACATGTAGTATCCGATGCTCCCTGAGGGGATAACATCTCAAGAAAGGATCCATATAGTACTAATCCGTGTTACCAACGTGACAGCATTAAGTAAAATAATCTAAAGCAGGAAAATAATTCTAACAGGATATGAAATAATCAGAGAATGTACTCGCCTGCTATCTGAGTGTCCGGATGAAATGTACTGTCCGAGGAGAGGTGTCTGGCTCCTAATCAGAACAGCACAAGTCACAACAAGTCTAAAATGATAACAAGATGCAATTCAATGCATTCTAAATGAATCTAGGTCAATCTAGGCTAAAGTCAACTCTTGGTCAACTCTGGTTAACCCTAGAAGTCAAACTAGGTCAACTATGGTCAAACTAGGTCTAACAAGTCTAAATTAGGTCAAACAAGTTATTCTAGGTCTAAACAAGCCCACAAGACCATACAAGCCTAAACCAAGCCTATCAAGTCTATACTAGTCTAATCAAGGCTAAACTAGCCTATACTAGTCTATCTAGGCTATACTAGGTCCTATCAATACAATGTTAGACCTACATCGCAACCAACCTATGTTCTATGCATCTAGGCCTACACTTGGAATCCACACTTGGCTATATGCCAAACACATATAATACATATATACATTATTATACATATAGGTGTAACACCCAGTTTTCTGAAATTGGGGTATTTTTGAAAATTTATTATTTTTATTATTTATTAATGGTGTTTTAGTCATGATATGATTTTTGGTGATTTTTAGTTATATTAAAACTATTTCATAAGTCATGACTTGTGACTTTGTGATTTTACTAGTAAACCCTAGTGTAAACCCTAGCTATTCCTTAACCTAGGAGTTGCCATGACCATGTGAGCCTAGCCATAGGTTTAGAACATCAAATTAGGACTTTTTAGCCTAAAGGGTATTTTGGTAATTTTCTAGGATTTATTTGGATTTATGTGTTTTATTATTATTTTAATTATTGATTAGTGACTTGAGAGTCCCTAACTTAGATTACCCTAATCTATAGGTTAATCCCTAACCTAGAATGACTAGAGGGTGATATTTTCATTTAGTCAAAGAATGAAAATATCTAAACTACCTTTAATAGATATTATGCTTGATTTGTGCAAAAGATCTATTCTTTGGCACCAAAGTCATTCTCTTAGCCTAGAAGTCTTGAACCCCCCCATGACCATTGTGTGGCAGCCAACAACACCCCCCTTGCCACCCCTTCCTATATAACCAACACTTAGATCTCAAAACCAAGTTCATGTGAAATCAAAACCTAGAAGAAAACCTAGAAAACTACCCCACTCATTTAGCCATAACTTCTTCATTTCACAAGATTTGAACCTCTAGTTTTCTCCATTAGGTCACCTACAATCTAAGGGAGCCTAGGGAAGTGTGATACTCAAGTTTCATCAAGCAAGGACAAGTTGAGGTTAGAGGATACACACCCTCATTTAGTAAAATTCAAGACTTTGTGCACCAAGAGGTAATTATTCCTAAACCTTGTTAATATAGTGTTTTTCTTCACAATTGTATGCATCTAGGTAAACCCTAGCCCTGTTTTTAGGTTTTGTAAAATTTTAGGGTTGTTTGGTGTTGTATCGGACACGTATCCTATTTGTTAAATCATTAAATTTTAGTGTAAATTGCTCACTGTCATAGTATAAAATATACACTGTTTTCCAAATGTTTTTGAACCAAATTCTAGCCTAGACCTAGCTAAACCTAACCCCTATACACTGAGCACATTTTGGGCTTGTGTCGTGTCCAAAACTGGACACAAAGCTCTCGGACACAACACACTGGACACATGCATTTACACTGTAAATATGTCCTGCTACCTAGACACGTTTTCTCGACACATACACCACTTGGACACTTGCCATTTGGCATGCACGTAGGGGCATTGACTGACAAGCCGTACCCAAAATTTGGGGTGTGCTTGTGTCGTGTCGGACACGAAATCGACTCATGAAGGGTCGTTCTATACACAGTGTACACACACAGACACTCGACTTTGAGCGTGTCGTGTCGCGTGGACACGACACTAGAGCGTCTCGTAGTGACACGGGCATGAAGCCCTATACGTGGCGTACACGTGGACACGAGCACGTGGTGCGTCGTGTCCTGTGTCGCGAGCACGAGGCGTGTGCATCTCTGTACGACGCGGTCGAACTCGTGAGTATCAGTCGTGTTTTCACGACTGATACGGGGTTCGTTCTGTGTCCACGCGTGTCGTGGACACGTGTCAGGGTGTGGAACGTGTAGCCATACGTGTGGGCTACACGTATGCACGACCACGAGACGTGTCGTGTCTCGTGGTGTGTCCGCGAGTGCGTGGAACGCGTGCACGATGCTGTGCACGCGTATCAGTATCTCAGTTTACCCGAGTATGGTTTTTGTGAGTTTGGACACGTGAAACTGTGTCGTGGTGTCGTGTCAGTGACCTAGGACACTAGTGTATGTGTGGGGCCTTAGTTACCAACCCATGGTTGCGAGCCATAGCTCGGTTTAGTGCACGAAAATCGAATTACCTATTTTTGAGTGTACTGTGCACTGTTAACAGAAATTAGGTTTTTTTCCAGTTTTGAGAAATCGAATTTCAAATCGATTTTTATTATAATTAATACATTGTATTAATGTATTTTAGTATGTATATGTGTAGTTATATATATATACATATGTATGTATATATGTATTCTGTGTGTGTGTGTGTTTGGGGTCTGGAATTGGTTCCAGAAATCTGGGAACCACTTCCCCCCCCCCCCCCCGTCCAGCCTTCACTGCTCTTCTCTCTCACTGTCTCACTCCCTCTTTCACTCTCTCACTCACTCTATGTCCCTCTCTCTTCCATCTCTTTATATATATATAGGATATATATAAGTTTTATATATATAGATATATATATATATATATGTGTATATATATATTGATATATATATATTTGTATTAGGTCACATATATAGTGTATATATATATGTGAATGTGGGTTTTGTATATATATAGAGTATTTACATATAGGTATTTGGGTAGTAGATAGATAGTATATATCTATATATATAGATATATGTATATATAGATAACTTGCTAAGGAATAGGTTATATAGAACCCTATATTGGCCTATGGCCAAGATTATTAGCCTATGGCCATTAGGGCTAACCCTAATCAACCAAATACCCATGACTTAACTAGTTTACCCCTTGTTTGACCAAGTGTTGACCAAGGTCAACCTTAGGTCAAACTTGACCCAATCAACCTAGTTTGACTTGAACTAACCTAGAATGACTAGTTTGACTAAACCCTAACTAGTAGACCTAGGTTGACTAGCAAGTTGACCAATGTTGACCATTGTTGACCAAAGTCAACTATAGGTCAACCTTGACCTAGAAATGACCTAATTGATCTATAAATGACTTAGATGGTCTTAGAAGGACTAGCTGACTAAGTTTGACTAAACCTTAGCCTAATGACTAGTTGGTTTAGGTTTAACCTATATGAGTAAATAGTAACCTAAGTTATATGGGTAGTCCTATATAAATTAAGATATGTATGGGGTTAAGTGGTATACTTAGGAGTTGTGTCATGATTGGTGTTAGTCTTAGAGGTTGACTAGAAGTTGGCCATTAGTCAAGATTGACCTAATTACCTTGTTGACTAGTCTTGTTTGACCAAAACCTTAGTTGGTCTAAGTTTGACCTGGACTTGACCCAGATTGATCATGTTGACTAATATTTGACTAGTTTATTTTGAATGTTGACCAAGAGTTGACTTTAACCTAGATTTGACTAACCTTGACTTGTTTGACCTTGTTTGACTCTATTTGACTTAGTTTAACTTCTTGTGACCTAATATGACTTGATTTGGCTTAGTTTGACTGTAGAGTTGACCAAGTTTGACTTTGACCTAGATTGGCTTAGAATTTATATAGATTGCATTGTAGATTTCATTACCTTCATTTTGGACATGTCATAACTGTATTACTCTATTTTAGGACATTGTGACCCTGGTACAGACATCTGATATTACACTACTCTTTCCAGAGTGTCAGGCGAGTACATTCTCTGATAGTTCTTTCATTACTTGTCATTTACTGTATTTCAGTTCTAGTTAGCTATATGTGATTCTCTGTACAAACACGATTAGTATTGCTGGATCCATTACATGCGACACTCATTTATTCATGTCTGGCCTCTATATCTGGAATCACTACTGGCATCACCCTACTGGAATCATTTCTGAAATCATTGGCTGGACTCATACTGGTTGTAGTGTTGGATTATGGATTCATTTGTGGGCGGGGAAATACTTGAGTAGACATGTGAACATACCTAAAATCTGGAACCACCTCCCTTGGAACTATTCTGGAATGCTAGCCATCCCACACTTGGCCGAGTGTGCGATGTGCCTGATTACCCCTAGCCGTTTACATGTTGATCTCAGTATTTTAAAACACACTGTTAGAGTATAGTCTGGACTTACCCTGGAATCATGGATCACTACTGGACTCATCTTGTACTGGAATCATCTAGTATTGGATTATATGGACTGGACTCACACTGGGATTACATTTTATACTGTCTGGACTTATACCATGTTATTCTAGTTCAGCTAGTTTACTACAGTCTTCTTTGCCATGTTTTCTTCTCTTGTTAGTTACTTACTTTCCTTATACCCTCACTGTTTCTCTACATCATTATCTGTATAAAACTGCCATGCTCATCTGTATAACTGTCTAAAAACTGCTTTATAGTCTTTGTCATTTACTTGGGATTTTTAGATGAGATGTGCTCGTTCCTGTCCTGATTGGACCTGTTGAAAATATTACAGATGATACTCCTGACGACACATGCCCTACTTACCATGGACCTGGCGAGGGATTAGCTACCTTTGGTTCCGACTCTCAGGAGTGATTCAGGAGTTTAGCTAGTAGACTTACTTAGCTTTCATGTTTTGAGCTTGTTGTATTAAACTTGAGATTTGAGTTGTATTAGAGTTTGTTTGAGACATTGTTGTTATTATTTTAGTAGTTTAATTTCTGTTGTTGTTAGTTGGTATCTAGATTTCTGTGTTATCTTATCGTGCTTAGACTGTGATTGAGTATATCATATCTTTTACTTGTCCTCCCTTCGGAGTTGAGATCTTGGCAAGTACATTATATACACTGCATGAGATTAGTTAGCAACCTAGGACAGCGTTCTACCGCTGACACTGCGGCGTAGGCTGGACGTACCCACTTCTCGTGCCCCTACACAGGGTGCGGGTCGTGACACGTTTTTAGTGGTGGATCATACAGGTCTCGAGTTTATGTAGTGGTATTCGAACTAGAGTATCACTACAGCCTGTGATAGGATTTGATAATAGGCTTAGAGAGAGAATTCTCAATCACAACTAGGAAATTTCCAGGGATTTGAATCTACTGACTTTTGTTCAAATCTGTATAATCTATTTTCGCATTATCCTTGATACTGTCATCCTTGTACCCTTATTGACTTCCTTATTGATCTGTCTTCAGGATGGTGGAGACTAGGTCACATCGCTCTGTGCCGGCAGATTCTGAGAGGTCTGCCATTTCTCGTCCAGTACAGCCTACAGCTGGGACTGTACCACTCCTTACGTCTGCTCACATAGGAGTATCTACTTTTGGTAGTCCTTCTCCACCTATTCCGAGGACTACCCCAGCTACCCCAGATATGCCTCCCCCGCAGTTTCGTCAGCCTCAGTTTCAGCAGCACCAGCAGCACCAGCAGCACCAGCAGTACCAGCAGGAGTACCAGCAGCAGATGCCATCTGGACTTGTGGATGCTGCACAGATGTTTACATATTTCCAGCAGTTCCTAGAGTCGCAGCAGACCCAGCAGCAGCGTCAGACGACGTCATTTACCAGAGGCTTTGATGAGGTCCATCAGCTGGCTAGAGCGACGATGGAGAGGTTGGCTGTCCAGCCACAGGGAGGATTGAAACAGCCGCGACAGCAGAAGATTCCGGGCATTCAGGAGTTCAAGAAGATGAACCCCAGGGACTTCTTGGGGACAGAGGGGATTCTTTATGCTGATGATTGGATTGAGCACATTGAGGAGATTTTTCGACTGGCGGAGATACCAGCCGGACTCCAGATAGAGGCAACAGCCAGCCAGATACGGGATCTTGCCCGTACCTGGTATCAGACGGACCCGAGAGTAGGCACTCCAGGACAGACATAGAGAGTTTTCAAGGAGCTCTTCAAGAGGAAGTTTTTCCCGGATCAGGCAGTCGGTGCTTTGGAGACCCAGTTCGAGAACCTGGTTCAGGGGAACCAGACTGTAGAGGAGTATTCTGGTGAGTTTTGCCGGTTGAGCAGATTTGTGGAGGGCCTTAGCGAGACAGCGAAGGCGAGAAAATTCAGGAAGGGCTTGGTCAAGGAGGTCAAGTCCTTGACCAAGAGTGACAGGAATGCCACCTTTGAGGAGATCCTGACAGGAGCGATGGCAGCTGAGGATGATCTTGAGCTGAAGCTCAAGAGGGGCCGCGACGCTCAGGGAGCCAGTAGCAGTGGAGGTCAGGCCAAGAGGCCTCACATTCAGCAGGCACCTGTTAGAGTTCAGCATCAGCCTCGAGGACAGGATCAGAGGATACAGAGTTGTGGGTATTGCAAGAAGGTAGGGCATATTTGGGAGTCTTGTAGGAGGAGGCTGAAGGTTTGTCTATTTTGTGGGTCTGCTGCCCACAAGATGATAGATTGTCCAGCTGCACCTCCTTATGAGGGTGCTAGGCCACCTGTAGCTCAGCACCAGAGGGGTGGAGCTTTTGCGATGACGGTCGAGGAGACCAACGCTGCAGGTGACGGGTTAGCAGGTTTGTCTTTCCTGTCCTTCTTTTCCCATCTTGTTGTGTGATTCCGTTAGTACCTGTCAGGATATGCTTGTGATATGCTAGATAGCATAGTTACCCTTTTTGAGACTGTAGAATCATGACCAGTAGGTCTATGATTTCATGTTATCTTTTGACTTTGATTGACTGGGGGTGTGACCTAGAAGGAGTACAACCATCTTAATTTCGAGGACGAAATTCTTCTAAGGAGGGTAGACTTGTAACACCCAGTTTTCTGAAATTGGGGTATTTTTAAAAATTTATTATTTTTATTATTTATTAATGGTGTTTTAGTTATGATATGATTTTTGGTGATTTTTAGTTATATTAAAACTATTTCATAAGTCATGACTTGTGACTTTGTGATTTTACTAGTAAACCCTAGTGTAAACCCTAGCTATTCCTTAACCTAGGAGTTGCCATGACCATGTGAGCCTAGCCATAGGTTTAGAACATCAAATTAGGACTTTTTAGCCTAAAGGGTATTTTGGTAATTTTCTAGGATTTATTTGGATTTATGTGTTTTATTATTATTTTAATTATTGATTAGTGACTTGAGAGTCCCTAACTTAGATTACCCTAATCTATAGGTTAATCCCTAACCTAGAATGACTAGAGGGTGATATTTTCATTTAGTCAAAGAATGAAAATATTTAAACTACCTTTAATAGATATTATGCTTGATTTGTGCAAAAGATCTATTCTTTGGCACCAAAGTCATTCTCTTAGCCTAGAAGTCTTGAACCCCCCCATGACCATTGTGTGGCAGCCAACAACACCCCCTTGCCACCCCTTCCTATATAACCAACACTTAGATCTCAAAACCAAGTTCATGTGAAATCAAAACCTAGAAGAAAACCTAGAAAACTACCCCACTCATTTAGCCATAACTTCTTCATTTCACAAGATTTGAACCTCTAGTTTTCTCCATTAGGTCACCTACAATCTAAGGGAGCCTAGGGAAGTGTGATACTCAAGTTTCATCAAGCAAGGACAAGTTGAGGTTAGAGGATACACACCCTCATTTAGTAAAATTCAAGACTTTGTGCACCAAGAGGTAATTATTCCTAAACCTTGTTAATATAGTGTTTTTCTTCACAATTGCATGCATCTAGGTAAACCCTAGCCCTGTTTTAGGTTTTGTAAAATTTTAGGGTTGTTTGGTGTTGTATCGGACACGTATCCTATTTGTTAAATCATTAAATTTTAGTGTAAATTGCTCACTGTCATAGTATAAAATATACACTGTTTTCCAAATGTTTTTGAACCAAATTCTAGCCTAGACCTAGCTAAACCTAACCCCTATACACTGAGCACATTTTGAGCTTGTGTCGTGTCCAAAACTGGACACAAAGCTCTCGGACACAACACACTGGACACATGCATTTACACTGTAAATATGTCCTGCTACCTAGACACGTTTTCTCGACACATACACCACTTGGACACTTGCCATTTGGCATGCACGTAGGGGCATTGACTGACAAGCCATACCCAAAATTTGGGGTGTGCTTGTGTCGTGTCGGACACGAAATCGACTCATGAAGGGTCGTTCTATACACAGTGTACACACACAGACACTCGACTTTGAGCGTGTCGTGTCGCGTGGACACGACACTAGAGCGTCTCGTAGTGACACGGGCATGAAGCCCTATACGTGGCGTACACGTGGACACGAGCACGTGGTGCGTCGTGTCCTGTGTCGCGAGCACGAGGCGTGTGCATCTCGGTACGACGCGGTCGAACTCGTGAGTATCAGTCGTGTTTTCACGACTGATACGGGGTTCGTTCTGTGTCCACGCGTGTCGTGGACACGTGTCAGGGTGTGGAACGTATAGCCATACGTGTGGGCTACACGTATGCACGACCACGAGACGTGTCGTGTCTCGTGGTGTGTCCGCGAGTGCGTGGAACGCGTGCACGACGCTGTGCACGCGTATCAGTATCTCAGTTTACCCGAGTATGGTTTTTGTGAGTTTGGACACGTGAAACTGTGTCGTGGTGTCGTGTCAGTGACCTAGGACACTAGTGTATGTGTGGGGCCTTAGTTACCAACCCATGGTTGCGAGCCATAGCTCGGTTTAGTGCACGAAAATCGAATTACCTATTTTTGAGTGCACTGTGCACTGTTAACAGAAATTAGGTTTTTTTTCCAGTTTTGAGAAATCGAATTTCAAATCGATTTTTATTATAATTAATACATTGTATTAATGTATTTTAGTATGTATATGTGTAGTTATATATATATATATACATATGTATGTATATATGTATTCTGTGTGTGTGTGTGTTTGGGGTCTGGAATTGGTTCCAGAAATCTGGGAACCACTTCCCCCCCCCCCATCCAGCCTTCACTACTCTTCTCTCTCACTGTCTCACTCCCTCTTTCACTCTCTCACTCACTCTATGTCCCTCTCTCTTCCATCTCTTTATATATATATAGTATATATATAAGTTTTATATATATAGATATATATATATATATGTGTATATATATATTGATATATATATATTTGTATTAGGTCACATATATAGTGTATATATATATGTGAATGTGGGTTTTGTATATATATAGAGTATTTACATATAGGTATTTGGGTAGTAGATAGATAGTATATATCTATATATATAGATATATGTATATATAGATAACTTGCTAAGGAATAGGTTATATAGAACCCTATATTGGCCTATGGCCAAGATTATTAGCCTATGGCCATTAGGGCTAACCCTAATTAACCAAATACCCATGACTTAACTAGTTTACCCCTTGTTTGACCAAGTGTTGACTAAGGTCAACCTTAGGTCAAACTTGACCCAATCAACCTAGTTTGACTTGAACTAACCTAGAATGACTAGTTTGACTAAACCCTAACTAGTAGACCTAGGTTGACTAGCAAGTTGACCAATGTTGACCATTGTTGACCAAAGTCAACTATAGGTCAACCTTGACCTAGAAATGACCTAATTGATCTATAAATGACTTAGATGGTCTTAGAAGGACTAGCTGACTAAGTTTGACTAAACCTTAGCCTAATGACTAGTTGGTTTAGGTTTAACCTATATGAGTAAATAGTAACCTAAGTTATATGGGTAGTCCTATGTAAATTAAGATATGTATGGGGTTAAGTGGTATACTTAGGAGTTGTGTCATGATTAGTGTTAGTCTTAGAGGTTGACTAGAAGTTGGCCATTAGTCAAGATTGACCTAATTACCTTGTTGACTAGTCTTGTTTGACCAAAACCTTAGTTGGTCTAAGTTTGACCTAGACTTGACCCAGATTGATCATGTTGACTAATATTTGACTAGTTTGTTTTGAATGTTGACCAAGAGTTGACTTTAACCTAGATTTGACTAACCTTGACTTGTTTGACCTTGTTTGACTCTATTTGACTTAGTTTAACTTCTTGTGACCTAATATGACTTGATTTGGCTTAGTTTGACTGTAGAGTTGACCAAGTTTGACTTTGACCTAGATTGGCTTAGAATTCATATAAATTGCATTGTAGATTTCATTACCTTCATTTTGGACATATCATAACTGTATTACTCTATTTTAGGACATTGTGACCCTGGTACAGACATCTGATATTACACTACTCTTTCCAGAGTGTCAGGCGAGTACATTCTCTGATAGTTCTTTCATTACTTGTCATTTACTGTATTTCAGTTCTAGTTAGCTATATGTGATTCTCTGTACAAACACGATTAGTATTGCTGGATCCATTACATGCGACACTCATTTATTCATGTCTGGCCTCTATATCTGGAATCACTACTGGCATCACCCTACTGGAATCATTTCTGGAATCATTTCTGGAATCATTGGCTGGACTCATACTGGTTGTAGTGTTGGATTATGGATTCATTTGTGGGCGGAGAAATACTTGAGTAGACATGTGAACATACCTAAAATCTGGAACCACCTCCCTTGGAACTATTCTGGAATGCTAGCCATCCCACATTTGGCCGAGTGTGCGATGTGCCTGATTACCCCTAGCCGTTTACATGTTGATCTCAGTATTTTAAAACACACTGTTAGAGTATAGTCTGGACTTACCCTGGAATCATGGATCACTACTGGACTCATCTTGTACTGGAATCATCTAGTATTGGATTATATGGACTGGACTCACACTGGGATTACATTTTATACTGTCTGGACTTATACCATGTTATTCTAGTTCAGCTAGTTACTACAGTCTTCCTTGCCATGTTTTCTTCTCTTGTTAGTTACTTACTTTCCTTATACCATCACTGTTTCTCTACATCATTATCTGTATAAAACTGCCATGCTCATCTGTATAACTGTCTAAAAACTGCTTTATAGTCTTTGTTATTTACTTGGGATTTCTAGATGAGATGTGCTCGTTCCTGTCCTGATTGGACCTGTTGAAAATATTACAGATGATACTCCTGACGACACATGCCCTACTTACCATGGACCTGGCGAGGGATTAGCTACCTTTGGTTCCGACTCTCAGGAGTGATTCAGGAGTTTAGCTAGTAGACTTACTTAGCTTTCATGTTTTGAGCTTGTTGTATTAAACTTGAGATATTGAGTTGTATTAGAGTTTGTTTGAGACATTGTTGTTATTATTTTAGTAGTTTAATTTCTGTTGTTGTTAGTTGGTATCTAGATTTCTGTGTTATCTTATCGTGCTTAGACTGTGATTGAGTATATCATATCTTTTACTTGTCCTCCCTTCGGAGTTGAGATCTTGGCAAGTACATTATATACACTGCATGAGATTAGTTAGCAACCTAGGACAGCGTTCTACCGCCGGCACTGCGGCGTAGGCTGGACGTACCCACTTCTCGTGCCCCTACACAGGGTGCGGGTCGTGACAATAGGCATCATCACATATATATGTATATAGGCTACCTACATTATATATATATTAACCATATATATACATTACATATATGCATAAAGAGAGGGGTAGGAAGACTAACAAGTGTGTGTGTGAGTGAGGTGCACAGAACAATGAGTGTGTGGAGAGCATGAATGAAATGGAGTGTCAAAATAGTGAAGGGTAAACAGTGTTCAGTTATATGTAGGTGTGTGTGAATATACATGTGTGACAGATGTTAGCAATATAAATATATATATATATATATATATATATATATATATATATATATATATATATATATATATATATATATATATATATATATATATATTTTTTGTTAGCAATATAAATATATATATATATATATATATATATATATATATATATATATATATATATATATATATATATATATATATATATATATATAAATATATATATATATATATATATACATTCATGTGTATATATATATATATATATACATTCATGTGTATATAGAGAGAGGGAAAGGCAATGTGTGTGTGTACAATGTGTTAACAGTTAAGAGTGTGTGTGTGTGTATACAAGTGAGTGAATGCCAATAGGAATAGTGGCCTGGCAATGTATAACCTGGGAATAGGAAAATGAATGGAAAATCAGTGAGTAGTCAACCCAGTCTCACATGACAGTTCTCAGGAATTAATCTCAGGTTTGAGAGTTCAACAAATGACAGTTCTACATATACCAATTTTGAAATCAAAATTCAACCAATTCACCCCAAAATTGACATACAAGTAGAACACATATAGGAGAACCATTTTAGAATGTAAACAAGCAATTAGGAGTATTACATTGGATTAAAATAGATGCCAAATCTCGTTTTAGAAATCTGGAATTAATTGATATAGGGACTGATACTTAGGTTTCAGAAAATTCCAGGTAAATGAGAAATTGTGTATGAAAACGAACTAAAGTGTCAAAATATTGGTTGGTAAACAAGGAGTGGGGTGTGAACATGTCATTCAGTGTCAATGTGTCCCACACGAGGACACAAACGTGTCCAAATGAAGGAAACCCAATCAGTACAACACAGACACACACTAAACAACACAGTGTCGTGCACATGTTCCAGAGAGTCTAGGACACGACACAACACAAATCAAGTCTCGTGCTCGTGTCCCAACATTCGCCACGTGTAGGGCTACAACCCTAGGGCCCTGAATCGAGTCCACCTCGTGTCCACAGTGGACACGAGAGCCGTGTCAGTGAGCTCTGAACGTGTGGTACGTGCCAGTGCAAAACCAGTGCACACCTAAATACGTATACGACACGACACTATATGACTTGGCACTTAGAGGGTGTCATGTCAGTCACCTGTCCGTGCTACATGCCAAGTATCGTATCTGCTGGTGACACAGACACGCCACACTGAGCCACGAGTAGCAGGGCAAAACTGTGCGGCTGGAACGCGCGTGTTTGTGTGTCCAAACCGACACGACATGACACGAATATTGACTCAGTCAACCAGATTTCAATAAGCAACCACAAAACCTAATTTCCTATTCAAAATTTTTTTGAAAATCAGATCGAAATCCCCTTTGGGGCATTTCATCAAACACCTAGGTATCCAGTCGGATACGTGTCCGATACGGACACGAAATGAATCCACCTTGACACGAAACTAAGTCCTACAGTTAGGGGACTCCTAGGGCTTTCCAAATATGCAAAGAAATCAGGGAAACTATAGGTTTAGGGATCATTTACCTATCGATGAGCTTTTCAAGAAAAAACCCTTTCTAGAACTTTTTTCTTTGATAGCAAACTCCTCCAAATTGCTCTCCCACTGAAATTTCCTTCCATGGACAGAAAGTATAGATGAATTAGAACCTAATGCAACTTGTTTAGATTAAAAAGGAATTAAAATGAATTTTCTAGGAATTATTGAAGTTGGGGATTTACCTCCTTTTCCAAATGTGAACTTTCTAAAGGAGGCTAACCTAATGGAAGAGACTACTTATAGGGGGGAATCCCTAGGTGGGTTGGCCGGCCATAGGTAGTTATGATTAGGGTTTCATAGTGTTGGGCTTTGGGCTCCTATGGGCCAAGTTAGTTAATCATGGCTTGTAAAGTCATAAGCCATGGATAAATTCCTAAGTCACAACCATACACCTATTCTAACTTGAATCTAAAAGACCAAACATGGGTTAAATTAAATTAGGCTAGGGTCACATGATCTACCCAAGTCACTATAACTAGGGTTAGCTTCTAGGGTAGGCTCCAAAGTCAACACTAGTCAAAGTCTAGAATATCACTCAAATAATTTATACTAAAAAATCACATAAATTCTAATAAATCTCAAAAATTCACAATAATTCCAAATAAATCCCAAAAATTCAAAAATGACCAAAATACCCTCATACTAGAAATGTAGTAGTAACAAATCTACCCTCCTTAAAAGAATTTCGTCCTCGAAATTGAAAGCCGAAATGCAACTGATGAGAAGGATAGAAAGTATACCTCACGGTCAAAAAAGATATGGGTATCGCTCGCGCATCTCATCATCTCGCTCCCAGGTAGACTCTCCTGGAGAATGATGCCTGTTTGCCATTGATTGTAAAAGAACAGAACAATTATCGGAGGACTGAACTTAGACTCACAATACAAACTCGCTCGCACAAAGAAAGCCTAGGGACGAAAACCTAGATACAGCAGACTAAGTGCGATTGTTTATTTTTGATTCTGGGGAGTGACGATAGAGGCTCGGGAAAGCGACGGCCGCTCTGCCTTACTCCTTGGACGATCAGTATGCAGTCTTGACTCGGGGAAGATTTGCTCGGCGTTGACGAAGAAAGGCTCTTCTTGCTCCTCTCTGGTTGCTCTCTGGGCTTCTCTCTCTGTGTGATTGTCACGAAAAAAGGGGAACTCTCTCTCTGTGGGTATCTCTCTCTTCTTATTATTTTTTTTATTATTGCCGCCCTCTTTTTTTTTTGACTCTGTCTATTTTGCAAGGGAATGGCACCCTGCTATTTATAATAGTGGGGAAGCATCATTAGGGTTTGGCTGATTACCCGTTCTCAAAGTGGCGGCGGCCTGGTGATTGATCAATCTGGACCATTAGTCTTGAGTGTGAAGGATCTGGACCATTAATGTGGATTATGCCAAATCCCATCAATAATAAATGTTGATTGCAATAAATCTCCATCATGATGATTTGCTGATGTCTGCAAATCTTAATGAATAAATTTAATTCATTCTTCTGCCACGTATCCCAGATTATTGGGATTTGGCCTAAAATTTGATTGACTTTAGGACACGTGTCCAGTCGTCAACGTTGAGCCGCATGAGGAGTGTCGATGTTTGGGCCACATGAAGGTCGTCATGACCGAGCCGCATGAAAGATTTCATGACCGAGCCGCATGAATAGTCTCTATACTCGAACCGCATGAAGGTTGTCATGACCGAGCCGCATGGATATGTTCATGACTGAGCCGCATGGGAGTCTTCATGGCCGAGCCGCATGAGAGTCTTCATGGCCGAGCCGCATGGATCTCTTTATAGCCGAGCCGCATGGGGGACCTTCATGGTTGAACCGCATAGGTTTCTCTGCATTGGCCGCATGAACTCGTTTATTCTTGGCCGCATAAGCTCGCCTCAAAACTTTGGTAGACAGCGCCACTTTGAAGATTTTCCTTATTCCCGAAGTACTGCTTTTCGTGTCAGTCATTATGACAACTTTATGTCAGGTCTGTCACTTGTCAGGTCTGTCAGCCGTCAGAGCATTAAATGCGTCCACACGTTGGGCACAACTGTTTTTGAAGACCACGTGGCCTCTCTCTCTGGGCCGTATGGAGTTTACTCGAGCTGCCTATGTGCGTTGAGCCGCATGTCCATGTTGGTGACTTTTGAGCCGTATGATACTCTTGAGCCGTATGAAGCTCGTCTGATTTTGAGCCGCATGAAGCTTCCTGGGTTCTGTGCCGCATGAAGAATGTCTCATGACCGAGCCGCATGAAGGACGTCTCATGACCGAGCCGCATGAGGAATGTCTCATGACTCGTATGAGGAATGTCTCGATCTGCCCGTGCACTCGCTTTGTGGGCCCGGGTATCCCGAACACACTAGTGCGTAGGTATCATGTTTGCTCCCTGATGTGGGGGCTAATAGAAACACTTGCCCTCGATCTTTGTTGGGAGACACTTGAGAACCACTCTATCCGTTTGCCGCCGGGGGCTGGACACAGGCGGCTCTGTACAACTTTCCATCAGAGGCCCGCTTAGCGGGACGCTCTTGATGGTCAGAGGTTGGGACAGCTGACTGAGCCCGATGAGCCCGCGCTGCCCTAGACTTCTTCTACTTAGCACCCGAAGGTGCGTAATAGGAAGAGTCCAAGTTTGGAAGGAGGAAAGAGAAGTTGGTGCCCTTTTCAAAGGAGGTAAGGGGGCTCTATTTATAGAATGGAGTAAGCCCTTTCTTCTTCTCCTTTCCGATGTGGGACTAAAAGCAATATTTTCCATGCTTCTACAGGACCCCCTTCAAAGTTTCCAAATTGCAAATTTGGAACACTTTGAATAAGAAGCATGGAAAGTAGATTTGTTTAGGTGTGGCAATCCAATCAGAGGTAGCATGGACGTGATAGGTTTGGGTACTTCCGCTGGGGATGTTATGTGGACTTATCATCCTTGGCGTACCTTGGTTTTAGGTACGGATAATAAGTTGAGAGAGGGAACCATCATATTTACTCAGAGGTGGTATGGACGTGGTAAATATAAGGTTGATGGTAGAGCTTTCCTACTCAGAGGTGATATGGACATGGTAGGAGCGAACTCGAATGAGGATACATAGAACAACTCAGAGGTGCTATCAACATGGGAGTTCTATGCATTGGGTGAAAGAATGCTATGGAACAGCTGGGCTCCGAAAGCATGTGATGATGAAGAAAGATGTGGATGTACTAAGGGACCTAGTACGGCATTTGTGGTCAGCAGAGGACATTTGTGGGCCTATTATCCTTGGCATACTTTGGTTTTAGGTACGGATAATAAGTTTGATAGGGATACCTAGGACAACTCCGCGGTAAGGCGGATATGGAGGTTCTTGGTATCGGGCGAAAGAATACCATGGAGCAGTGAACAGTTTTCTGTTTTCTTTCACTGTTTTTCTTTTCTTTTTGTCAAGGGATGTGATCCCAGATGATGTAGTACTTTGAATTTTGAATAAATGAGCATGTTTTAACTCATCTTCTCTTTCTTGTACTTGTGGTGTTTGTGGAATTGGACCTGCTGGGGGATTATTTGTGGACCTGTTACCTTGGGCGTACCTTGGTTTTAGGTACGAGTAACAAGTTTCGGAGAGGAATACCTAGAACAACTTTGCGATAAGACAGCTATAGAAGTTTTTGGTATTCGAGAGAATGCCAGGGAGCAACTGGGCTCCTAGGCATGATAGGGAAGGGATGGACGTATACTGGAGACCCAGTACAGCATCTGTGGTCGACTGAGGACATTTGTGGTCATCAGAGGACATTTATGGTCAACAGAGGACATTTGTGGTCAACAGAGGACATTTGTGGGCCTATTATCCTTGGCATACCCTGGCTTAGGATACAGATAATAGGATGAAAGGGAACCAACATACTTGCTCAGAGGTAATGAGGACATGGCAAGTACGAAGGTTTTACCGTGGAGTCTTCCTACTCAGAGGTAAAGAGGACATGGCAGGAGAGGACTCCATGGAGGATATTTGTGGTCAACAGAGGACATTTGTGGTCAACAGAGGACATTTGTGGACCTATTATCCTTGTCGTACTCCGGTCGTGGGTACAGATAATAGGTTGAAAGAGAATCGACATACTTACTCAAAGGTAATGAGGACATGGCAAGTATGAAGGTTTCTTCTACGGAGCCTTCCCACTCAGAGGTAATGAGGACATGGCAGGAGTGGGCTCAATGAAGAGGGGTACATAGAACGACTCAGAGGTAATGAGGACATGGAAGTTCTATGTAGGGGGTGATTTGTTTTTGGCGGAAGTGAAACGACTCAGAGGTAATGAGGACATGGCCGTTTTGGAAATTTGTGGATCGCTTACCCTTTTTTGTGCACTGAAAGTACGGGTATCGGATCATGAGGGAGGATCTCTTCCAGGATGAAAGTTCAGAGGTACGATCATACATGACTTACTATCTGAAAGAGTGACCGGGATGTGAGTTCAGAGGCACCAACGGGCACATGACTCAATATTGTGAAAGTGTGAGTTCAGTGGCACCAGCGGGCACATGACTCGATAATCTGGGATATTATGGATGTGAGTTCAGTGGTACCAGCGGGTACATGACTAGGTAATCTGGAGTGGATGTGAGTTCAGTGGTACCGGGGGGTACATAACTCACCTATCAGGGATTTTTTTTTTTTTGGATGTCGTTTTGGACGTAATAATTCTTCAGGAAGTTGCCGTTGATGGACAACATGAGCAAGTCTCAGGGTGAGCAGCCACACACTTGGCCAGCTCCAACTCTTCTTCAGCCACCCCCTGTGTAAATGCAGACTGAGAGGATGATTTGGGCAACTTGATCATCAGGGGTTCTGTTGGTGGAGCAGATCGTGGAGTTGTTGGCAGACTGGCAACCCCCAGTTTGGCATCTAATGCAGGGCGAGGAGTGGATGGTTCGCTAGAAGCGTCTGACTTCGCATCGGGGTGATGTCCCTTTCTAGGAAGACGTATCGTAAGCGGTCTATCGGAGGGTTTGAGCTTCTCCGTTTGGAGCTGACCGACTCTCGGTAGTCTGATGGTAAGTGGCCCTGGTGTGGGTTTTGGCGCTTGGCCAGACCTTGGTAGCCGGATTCTCATTTGTTCTTCTTGTGCCGACAGACTGATTGCGTCCTTACGCAGAGTAGCCGTAAGGGGTGCAGAACAGCCCGGTTTGCGAGCCTGGAGGTGGATCGTCAGAGGTTCTTCTGATCCTGTGGTTGTCTTGGTGTGAGCTTGCACCTCCTCTTCGACCAGGTGCTTCTTTGATTTTTCGTACAGACATGAATCTGAGTAATAAGATTCGACTCCTTTGAAGGGATCGATATCAGCAAACTCTGTCCTCACGAAGCCGTGCTTATCGACATATTTGAAGCACTGGTGTAGCGTGGAAGGCACGATCATGTAATCGTGTATCCAAGGCCGCCCCAGAAGGATATTGTAAGATGTGTCGGCATCTATGACGTAGCAGGTGACTTCTGATTGGAGATCGCCGATCTGACATTTCAAGCGTATCTTCCCTATTGGGTAGCTCCTGCCTGAATTGAAACCGCTAATGGCGGTGCTTGTAGGTGTTAGGCGGTGCATCGGAATGTGAAGATGATGTAGCAGACCTTTCGGAATGATGCTTATGGAGGATCCAGGATCAATGTGCATTCGGTCCACCTTCACGTCGCCGATGTATCCAGTGTAGTACAATGGGCGATCGTGCAGGTTAGTTTTGATGAGCATATCCTGCGGAGAGAAGACGATATTGGGCATTGCCCCTGTACACGCACTATCTTGGAGCTCTGCAGGTTGGTTATCTCCTGTAAGGTTGACCTGAGCCAAATATGCGTCGACATTTTGGAGCGCCTCGCTTAAAGCTGTACGGACATCCTTCGAGAGCCTCAGGAGTTCGTATAAAGACAATTTGGCCGGTGTATTGGCCAATTGAGCCAAGATGTCGAAGTTGTAGGGTCTTTCTAGCCCCTGAGGTGTCTCCTTTCGGAGGGATTTGTCGAAGCGAGTCTCCTTTGGCCTAGGCTTGTCGGTCGTCGAAGGCTGAGCCGGTCCCGGAGTATCAGCGTTTGTGGGTTGCTGATCATTAGTCGGATTCTCGGCCACTGGTTGAGCTTGTGCTCCAGATCGAGTAGTGACAGCTGAGACTTCCTCCTTCTCTGTCGAGGTGGTGCGGCATGATCTGACCTTTCCACTTTTCTTTTTAGAAGGTAAAGTGGGCTGAGTCACCTCGTGGACTAGGTCCGGATGGACCCACATGATTTCCCCTCGTGATGTGGTGATGGATACTAGGCCGGGAGTTTGATCACGGGCAGGCAGAAGATTAGTGATTTCCATCGTTGCCAGAGGGATGGGTATGACACCGTCTTGAGTCTCTGTTGGAGGGAAATTGCCGAATTGTACGGACACCATGTTGGCTGCTACGGTTACCTCCTCGAAGTCGATAGCCAGAGCGTTCGAATCGATGAGGTTCTGGATATACCGTTTCAGTTGGTAGCAGTCGTGTGTAGCATGGTGGACGTAGCGGTGGTAATGGCAGAACTTCGGATTTTCCAAATCAGCCGGCCGAGGTTCCCGCCTTGGTGGAGGAAGCTGAATTCTTTCTCCTTGTATAAGCATGTCCAAGATAGGCTTGACGTGGCTGTCTTCGAAAGAATAAGTGATTTGAGGCCATTGTTTGTCTGCTGGCTGTGGCTCGGGCTTCTGGGCTGTATCGGTCACCATGGCCTGCTTGCCTTTGTTGTCCCGGTTGTTGGAGGGGCTACTCCATTGTCGCTGCTGGCATTGGGACGCTTCCCCTTGTTCTCTCCCTCTGAGATATGCAACCCCAGCTGGCGAGCTTTCTTCAATCGTTCTTCGGCACTTGTAACACTGATGATAAAAGCCTTCCAGTCCTTGAATTGGCTTTCGCCCATCCAGAGACTAATTGTCGGGAGTAATCTCTTTTGGCAAATTTCAATCAAGGAAGAGTCTGGGTTGCCAGATGGCAACTTCATTGCGGTTTGACGAAACCGCTCAATGTAATTCCTCGTCAGCTCTTTCTCTCCTTGAACGACGTCCATGAGGGTAGACATCGTGACGTCCTGCCCTACCTCGTAGAACCTCTCCAAGAACAAGCGCTTGAAGCCAGCGAAGGAGTGAATGCAATTGTCTGGCAGGTTGCGGTACCAATCGAAGGCGACTCCTTCCAGTGCCCCAATGAATAACCGTGTGAGGATGGCGTCATCATGGAGCAGATGGTCGGTAGTGACCTCAAAATAAGTGATGTACCGGCTTGCTGAAGTTTTGCCGTCATATGGGTTGATATTGAACGGTTTATATCTTGGGGGAAAGGGAACATCCCTCCATTCAGCAGGATATGGTTGCCGTATTCTGAGGTCTTGAGAGTTTTCTCGGGCTTGGAACATTGCTCGGAGCTCCTGAACCTCTCTTCTTACTTCTCGAGCCTCATCTGTCGCGGTAGGAGCCGTTATCTCGGGAGTATTATTGCCCGGGTTTGGTGCCGCTGAATTTGAATCTATGTTGTTCGTGGGACCCACGCTTGTCTGACCAGGTATCACTCCCTGCAAAGTAGGAAGCGCTGCTTTGATCTCGTCCACAGACTTGACCAAAGCGTGCAGTATGGCCTCCAAAGTGTCGATACGTTAGCGATCGCCGGAACCGCCTTGGCTGTTGTCCGTCATGAATGCCGTCCTCACGTGAGGAGTGACAGAAGGAGTGGTGGCGGACGTGCTCTCCGAGTCATACTCATGCATCGAGAAATCATCAGGATATGTGGGTATATTTTCTTCAGGTTCGGACTCGGAAGGGGCAGTACCCCCAGCTTCTGAGCCTGCTTCGTTTAGGATGTCCTCGGGGACGTCGGTATCTGTTGTACCCGTTTGAGGATTTGCTTCCTCCAGTCCGTCTTCTTGGAATGTCGGGTTGTCGTGGATGTTCGGAGGAGAGCTACCCCCAGTTCCAACAACCCCCAGTGACGTGGGCGGTGAACTTCCTACTGCAGCCGTTTTTGTCTTTGAACGGGTGTGTTGGAATACTCCAGCAGAGGATGATCCTTTAGACGACGGCTTCTTAGCTGCAATAGTTGACACCTTTGGACTGGAGATGCTGGTTTTCTTTCCTCTCCCCTCAACAGGGGCTTTCCGCGCGGAATTGCAGGAGGCCACAGGGGGTGCCTCGTCTTCCGAGCTCGGATGTCGTAATCTTTGGAAGGCGGATGGCCGGTTTGCCGTGTTGCTGCAACAGCAGTTGACGATAATCTGGGCGCAGTGACGTCCCTGCGAGGACTCTCTGCACGTCGAAGCCCCTTCTCTTTCCTTACGCTTGTGGAGGATCGCCTCACGCAGGTCAGAAGGACCACTCTGTCCGTTCGCCGTCGGGGTTTGGACTTGAGCGGTTCTGTATAACTTTTCATCAGGGGCCCGTGTTAATAATCAGCGGGACGCCCTGATAGTCAGAGGTTGGGGCAGCTATCTGGGCTTGATGAGCCCGTGCTGCCCTAGACTTCTTCTTTTTAGCACTTGTGGGTGCATAATAAGAAGAGTCCAAGTTGAACATCACAGAGTCTGGCTTATCATCCAGAGAGTCATCAGGGTTCGGGCCGTACGAGAGACGGTCGAAAACTGATCGAGAGGAGCATGGAGCGGATGCTATGCGGCTGGGAGTGGAAACCGTGCAGGCTGTCTGTACGCGGTTGTCTCCTGTCGTCGGACGAGTTCTTATGCGGCTAATAGCCATGACCGTGCAGGCTGGCCGCATGCGGTTGGCATCTGTGGCCGCATGGGTTTTCTGCAAACGATTGACTTTTCTAGCCGCATGAGTTTCATCCATGCGGTCGGGAACTGTAGTCGCATAAGTTATGCGGCTGACAGAAGTAGCCGCATAAGTTTTCTTCATGCGGTTGGCGGATGTAGCCGCATGGGCTTTCTCCCTGCGGCTAATACTCTTCTGCGGTTCGGACCGCGTAGAGTTCCTCTTTGTCCCTGCAAGTCCAGCATCATAATATTTTTTTCTGTCGGACTTGGGGGCAGCAGAGTTGTCTACGATCTGAAGTAGGACCGCAGGGGAATCCTTCTCGCCGTCTTGAGCAACAGAGGGCATCCCATCGAGGGCTTGAGGAGGAGCAAATGACTTCGGTCTCCATTCTTTGCGAGCCTTCGTGGTGCGGGTGCGCTTCTGGGCCGGGCCAGCGCTGCCTTCAGAGAGCATCTCTTCGAACGCCTGTTGGTCGAAGCGGACGACCATCTTCTTTTGTGTGGAGCCAAGTTTGGCTGCATCTGATTGCGTCACCAACTCCTCAGCCGTGGATAAGTTAGTCTCCAGCAGAGTCGCCATCGTGTTTGCCATTGATTGTAAAAGAACAGAACAATTATCGGAGGACTGAACTTAGACTCACAATACAAACTCGCTCGCACAAAGAAAGCCTAGGGACGAAAACCTAGGTACAGCAGACTAAGTGCGATTGTTTATTTTTGATTCTGGGGGGTGACGATAGAGGCTCGGGAAAGCGACGGCCGCTCTGCCTTACTCCTTGGACGATCAGTATGCAGTCTTGACTCGGGGAAGATTTGCTCGGCGTTGACGAAGAAAGGCTCTTCTTGCTCCTCTCTGGTTGCTCTCTGGGCTTCTCTCTCTCTGTGATTGTCACGAAAAAAGGGGAACTCTCTCTCTGTGGGTATCTCTCTTCTTATTTTTTTTATTATTGCCGCCCTCTTTTTTTTTTTTTGACTCTGTCTATTTTGCAAGGGAATGGCACCCTGCTATTTATAATAGTGGGGAAGCATCATTAGGGTTTGGCTGATTACCCGTTCTCAAAGTGGCGACGGCCTGGTGATTGATCAATCTGGACCATTAGTCTTGAGTGTGAAGGATCTGGACCATTAATGTGGATTATGCCAAATCCCATCAATAATAAATGTTGATTGCAATAAATCTCCATCATGATGATTTGCTGATGTCTGCAAATCTTAATGAATAAATTTAATTCATTCTTCTGTCACGTGTCCCAGATTATTGGGATTTGGCCCAAGATTTGATTGACTTTAGGACACGTGTCCAGTCGTCAACGTTGAGCCGCATGAGGAGTGTCGATGTTTGGGCCACATGAAGGTCGTCATGACCGAGCCGCATGAAAGATTTCATGACCGAGCCGCATGAATAGTCTCTATACTCGAACCGCATGAAGGTTGTCATGACCGAGCCGCATGGATATGTTCATGACTGAGCCGCATGGGAGTCTTCATGGCCGAGCCGCATGAGAGTCTTCATGGCCGAGCCACATGGATCTCTTTATAGCCGAGCCGCATGGGGGACCTTCATGGTTGAACCGCATAGGTTTCTCTGCATTGGCCGCATGAACTCGTTTATTCTTGGCCGCATAAGCTCGCCTCAAAACTTTGGTAGACAGCGCCACTTTGAAGATTTTCCTTATTCCCGAAGTACTGCTTTTCGTGTCAGTCATTATGACAACTTTATGTCAGGTCTGTCACTTGTCAGGTCTGTCAGCCGTCAGAGCATTAAATGCGTCCACACGTTGGGCACAGCTGTTTTTGAAGACCACGTGGCCTCTCTCTCTGGGCCGCATGGAGTTTACTCGAGCTGCCTATATGCGTTGAGCCGCATGTCCATGTTGGTGACTTTTGAGCCGTATGATACTCTTGAGCCGCATGAAGCTCGTCTGATTTTGAGCCGCATGAAGCTTCCTGGGTTCTGTGCCGCATGAAGAATGTCTCATGACCGAGCCGCATGAAGGACGTCTCATGACCGAGCCGCATGAGGAATGTCTCATGATTCGCATGAGGAATGTCTCGATCTGCCCGTGCACTCGCTTTGTGGGCCCGGGTATCCCGAACACACGAGTGCGTAGGTATCATGTTTGCTCCCTGATGTGGGGGCTAATAGAAACACTTGCCCTCGATCTTTGTTGGGAGACACTTGAGAACCACTCTATCCGTTTGCCGCCGGGGGCTGGACACAAGCGGCTCTGTACAACTTTCCATCAGAGGCCCGCTTAGCGGGACGCTCTTGATGGTCAGAGGTTGGGACAGCTGACTGAGCCCGATGAGCCCGCGCTGCCCTAGACTTCTTCTACTTAGCACCCGAAGGTGCGTAATAGAAAGAGTCCAAGTTTGGAAGGAGGGAAGAGAAGTTGGTGCCCTTTTCAAAGGAGGTAAGGGGGCTCTATTTATAGAATGGAGTAAGCCCTTTCTTCTTCTCCTTTCCGATGTGGGACTAAAAGCAATATTTTCCATGCTTCTACAATGCCTCCATGCGACGCGAACCAAAGGTATCACCTGGTTCCTCAGTACCTTCTTCCATCAATCCAGAATCTCCACTGGCTGCTCTGGATAGCTGAGAGAAGGCCCAACCTCAATCTCCGAATGATCGAGCACATAGCTAGGGTCAGCCACGTACCGTCTCAACTGTGATACATGGAATACGTTGTGGACCCCCACTAGTGCAGGTGGCAAGTCTAGCCTGTAAACCACGTCGCCGACTCTTTCGCTGATAACAAAAGGGCCGATGAAGCTCGGGCTAAGCTTCCCACCTCCACCAAAACGTATCGTACCACGAGTCGAAAATATCCGCAGAAAAACTATGTCTCCAACCTAATCACAAGCAAGGTCTCAAATTAACTATGATAAACAAACATGATTAATCAAAACACAAACAATCAACCCTAAATCTAATCCTACTCTAATCTGTACCTCAAACTCCAACGGCCTCCGATGGCTATCGGCCCAGTGTCGATGTCTGTCCTGCACCACGTGAAGTCTGTCCCTGATGAGCTTCACCTTCTCGGCTACGTCAACAACCATCTCTGGTCCCAGTAAAGCTGGCTCCCCAACATCATCCCAAGATAAGGGTGTACGACACCTACGCCCGTACAGAGCCTCGAAAGGTGACATCTCAATGCTGGCCTGAAAACTATTGTTGTAAGCAAACTCCACCAAATGTAGATGATCCTCCCAGGAACCTCCAAAGTCCAAGACGTACGTCCGCAGCATATCCTCAAGTGTCTGAATAGTCCTCTCTGACTGTCCGTCCGTCTGGGGGTGGTATGCGGTACTAAACTTGAGCTGAGTGCCCAAGCTAGTCTGCAGACTCCTTCAGAAATAGGAAGTAAAGCGACTATCCCGATCCGAGACGATGCTGACCGGAACCCCATGAATTCTGACTATCTGCCGCATATACATCTTCGCAAGCCTCTCTATATACGTACCCACCTTGAATGGCAAGAAGTGGGCCAATTTGGTCAATCTGTCAACGATGACCCAAATCGCGTCTTTCTCTCCTGGAGTACGCGGCAATCCAGATACGAAATCCATAGTGATATGCTCCCACTTCCACTCGGGAATGGGCAATGGCTGCAACAATCCACCGGGCCTTTGCCTCTCTGCCTTGACCTGCTGACAGACCAAGCACCTAGCTACAAAGCGAGCTACCTCCCGCTTCATCCCGGACCACCAAACATGCTCCCTCAGATCTCGGTACATCTTGTTGGCACCAGGGTGTACAGAGTACTGAGATCTGTAGGCCTCCTGCAAAACCTGCTCCCTGAGATCTCCGCTGGGCACACATAACCTGGAACCGTGTCGCAAGGCACCATCCTCTGCAAGAGAAAACTCGCCATCCAGCAATCCTGCTCGAACCTGCTCTCGGAGACACCGCAGAGCAACGTTCTCAAACTGTGTCGACTTGATCCTCTCCACCAAGTCTGACTGAATCTGCAGGCCCCATAACTGCATCTGAACTCCGGGCACGATCACCTCAATCCCCAGGCTCTCCAAATCAGCAAGCAAATGACGGTCCATAGTCAAACACATGGCTGTCGGATACCTACTCAAGGCATCGGCAACCACGTTGGCCTTCCCTGGGTGATACTGAAGTAGGATGTCAAAGTCCTTCATCAACTCTAGCCATCTGCGCTGCCTCATGTTCAGCTCCTTCTGAGTGAACACATACTTTAAGCTCTTATGATCTGTAAAAATATCTACCGGCTCTCCATACAGATAGTGCTTCCATAACTTCAGAGCAAAAATTACTGTTGCCAGCTCCAGGTCATAGGTAGGGTAGTTCTTCTCATGAGGACGTAACTGCCTGGAAGCATAGACAATCACCTTCCCGTGCTGCTGTAATACACAACCCATCCCCTTCCCTGAAGCATCACTATAGATAGTGAATCCCCCTGATCCTGAAGGCAATGTCAGAATCGGAGCTGTCGTAAGCCGCTTCTTCAACTCATCAAAAGCTGTCTGACACTCCTCTGACCAAACATACTCAGTATCCTTCCGGGTCAACCGAGTCAACGGCTCTGCAACCCGGAAGAAATCCTGCACAAATCTTCTATAATATCCTGCCAGCCCCAAGAAACTCCTGATCTCTGCCACTGAAGCCGGTGCTGCCCATGCCTCAACTGCTATGATCTTCTTAGGGTCAACTGAGATCCCATCTCCAGTCACCACATGCCCCAAAAAGTCAACCCGGTCCAAGAAGAACTCACACTTGGAGAGCTTCCCATAAAGCTGCTCCTTCCCGAGAGTCTCCAGCACTATCCTCAGATGCTCCTCGTGCTCCTTCTCAGTCTTGGAATACACCAAGATGTCGTCGATGAACACCACCACAAACTGATCCAGGTACTGGTGGAACACCTTGTTCATTAAGTTCATAAACACTGCTGGTGCATTGGTCAGTCCAAACGGCATAACCAAAAACTCAAACTGCCTGTACCGCATCCTGAAAGCGGTCTTGGAAATATCCTCCCCCTTTACCTTTACCTGGTGATATCCTGACCTCAGATCAATCTTGGAAAATACCCGAGCTCCGCTCAACTGGTCAAAAAGATCATCGATCCGCGGCAGTGGGTATCTGTTCTTGATCGTGAGGTTGTTGAGTGCCCTGTAGTCAATATACATCCGTGCTGACCCATCCTTCTTTGGCACAAACAATACTGGTGCACCCCATGGTGACGAACTCGAACGGATGAAGCCCTTGTCCTGTAGCTCATCCACCTGCTTCTTCAGCTCCACCAACTCACTGTTGTTTACTCGATAGACGTGCTGAGAGATGGGTTTCGCTCCTGGAACCAAGTCTATAGAGAACTCAATGTCTATGTCTGGTGGCAATCCAGGTAACTCCTCTGGAAAAACATCCATACACTCTGCTATCAAGGGGTGTAGAATCGTCTGCTCCTCAACCGAGACTCCGCAGAAAACTCCGCTGCTCTGCTCCGCCTGACGTCTGGAGTATTCGAACTCTGGCTCCCCCGACACTCTGAACAAAACTCTACCCCCTCTGCAATCAATACTGGCGTGGTGCCTGCTCAACCAATCCATACCGAGTACTATATCGTAGTTCGGCAATGGCATTACGAGCAGGCTCACCTCCAACTCACGGCCTCCCAAAACAACACTTTGACCCTTACAAACATCACTCACGAGGATAATGCCACCCTCGGTCATGATCTTGTAAGTCCTAGACAACGATTCAGCTATGATACCGTGTCTAATCGCAAATGATAATGATACGAAACTATGCGAAGTACCGAAATCGAATAATGCAAAAGCTGGACTAGAGTCGAGAAGAATCGAACCTGCGATCAGCTCTCCTATCACCTCTACATCCTCGGCCGCCATGGCAAAAGCTCGCCCCTGCTGGCCTCCCCTGGCCTGCTGCTGATGCTGAACAAATCTCTGCTGCTGTTTCGACAGGGCTGGTCCCCTCTGCTGGCCTGCTGGAGCCTTGGCTCCTCCTCCCTGAGCTGCTCGTCCCGTGGTCAATGTACAATCCCTCATCTGATGGTCTGCTGAACCATATACTAGGCACTTGCCCAGTCTCTTCCTACACTCGTTCCATCCGTGCCCTGGCTTCTTATAATAAGCACAGCTGGTGGCCTGCTGCCTCGGTGCCTGCTGTTGTACCTTCTGCTGGTGAAACTGCTGCTGGTGCCTCTGCTGGAACAGATGCGGCTGGTACTGCCTCGGCTGCTGGTGCTGAAAGTGAGGCCTCTTGGCCTGGCCTCCGCTGCTGCTACCCCTAACCGGGTCTCGCCCCCTCTTGAGCCTCAGTTCAAGATCGTCCTCAGCTAATAAAGCTCTCGTCAAAATCTCCTCGAAAGTGGCATCCCTGTTGTCCTTGGTCAAGGACTTGACTTCCTTGACCAGACCCTTTCGGAACCTCTGGGCCTTCACCGTCTTGCTCAAGCCCTCTACGAATCTGCCGAGGCGACCGAACTCCCCAGCGTACTCCTCTACTGACAGGCTCCCCTGAACTAAGCTCTCAAACTGCGACTCCAAGGCTCGGAGCGCTGAATCCGGAAAGAACTTCTTCTTGAAGAAGCCCTTGAACTCCTCCCAGGTCTGTCCAGCTACCCCCACCCTGGGGTCTGACTGATACCAGGTGCGAGCAAGATCTCGCATCCGGCTAGCTGCTGCCTCAATCTGGAGATCTACCGGTATCCGGGCCAGGCGGAAGATCTCCTCTATATGCTCGATCCACTCGTCAGCATATAAAATCCCCTCTGTCCCCAGGAAGTCTCTGGGGCTCATCTTCTAGAACTGCTCTATCCCAGGTGTCCTCGGCTGCTGGGCTGCTGGTCGAGCTGCGACTGTCGTAAGGGCCAACTCCATGCTCCTGGCCTGTCAGGTCTGCTGCACCTCTATAAACTGCTGAAAGTAGGCGAACATCTGTACCGCATCCACGTATCCTGTAGGCGGCGGCTGCTAGAAAGGCATCTCTGGGATGACTGGGTCCTGCCTCCGAGCTGATGGAGGCATACCCCCTGCTGCTGCTGAAGTCCCAATACGAGCAGAGGTGGCAGGAGCTGCAGCCTCCTGACCCTGCTGAACTGGCTGAGAGGTAGCAGTCCCCTCTGCAGTATCCCCATGAATGGTACGCTGTAACCGCGTCTCCACCATCCTGAAGACAGATCAAACAAGAGTATCAATTGCTGAGAAAGAAGCAATATAACAAAGGCGGACAGTTAAAATTCAAAAGAAATCAATTGACAGTAAGGATTTAGATGGCAAGAATAGAGTTTTCCTAATGTGATTGAGTACCTTAAAAACTAATGTCCTATATCCTACTACAGGCTGTAGTGATACTCTGGTTCGAATACCACCACACTTTTAGTCTAGACCTGCATGGGCCACCACTAAAAACGTGTCACGACCCGCACCCTAGAGTAAGGGCACGAGACGTGGGTACGTCCAGCCTACGCCGCAGTGTCGGCGGTAGAACGCTGTCCTAGGTTAATGCATCTAACAGTATAAGGCTAAACAGTTTATACTCTCCGAATGGGGGTGACATAGCAGAATGTAAACTTAATCACAACTAAGGAAGAAGAAATACGATATGATATAAAACTCAAAATAAAATACAGAAGATCAGAAGAGTCTAAGTGTCTAAGATAACAACTCAGCAAACATCCAGAAATACAAAGTCTCAACTACAGAGTATGAAAGAATATATACAATCCAGATCCCAAATGACAGAAATAGTAAAACCTAGACTAGGGAGCCTCAGCCTCTATAGCTAATGGATCCGGCTGAAAATCCGGATCACTGGTGTCATCTAGAGCTACCACGTAGAAGGTATCCACACAGGCCTCCTCCTCGTCCTCTGTAATATTTTCAACAGGTCCAGTCAGGACAGGAACGAGCACAATACATCTCAACATATCATAGCAGGTTAGAAATATAAGCATGCAGTAGAGTAAGATACAGGAAACTGAAAGAAAGTACAGAATATAAACAGAGA